>JAKSZP010012558.1:0-36177 GCA_022478985.1 Massospora cicadina
TCATCTATAGAGGAGGACTTAAAATGAGGAGAAACTAGGTCACTCCATTTATGTCATGGAGTGTGCTGATTATATGACTGTGCTTGCACTCAGGATGATTTCCCATTCCGAGCATCAGTCAGAATACCTCTGGTAAAATCATTCATAAAACTTTATTAAAAGTGAGTTTACATTGCCACCACCTGCCAGGAAATCCAAAATTTGGCACATATGGCAGGAAATTGATATCACAAAGCGCATAATTTAATTAAATTTGGGAAAATCAAAAGGTTTATTTTTAAGACTAAAGGAAGGGCGATAATAAAATTGAAATGAAAGCAGGACCTTTTGGGGAATCCTGCCTTGTAAGAATGATATCTGGAAAGATAAGAAAATCAACATTATCAATGTTAGACATGATCACTATTGATTTGGCATATTGACACCCTAAACTACTCACAATGCTAATTTGGTCTCATCCTGCCAAGTTGAATTAGTCTCAAATTTTTGTATTTAATTTTCTTCTGGCGCAATTTTACTTAATGGATTGACAAAAATTTATCTGGCGAATAAATGGTTTTGCTCATGTCCAGGGTAGGTATGAGAGATCCCATTGCATATTAAAAAGGATTTAATACACTTGACCCTGTTGAAATGGTCTCGCCTTTTCCTGAGGTGAGAAAAAATTGAAGTTTTGAACTTGAGCATACAGCGGACAATTCAAATAAGATGGGTACTGATTTATCATTATCAATCAACCCCATGTTAATGGCAAAGATTACTGGGTGAGAAGAGAAATCAAAAACTTCCCGCTGGCGTTAAATTACTACCACCGCCACCTCCAGACTCACATCCCTTAATTTTCTGCATTAAATCCTGGGTGGTGAGAATTGGAGATAGGGAAGCAATCTTTAAAGTGTAGGCTGTCACCCATCTCTCATCTACCATATGGGATTATACCCATGAAACAAGAGGATGACTGCTTTCTTAAACCCCTTCTTCATCCTGAACAAAAACACCTCATAGTTGAGGAGCAGGGAGTGCTCCCCTTGACTTAAAACAGGGTCCAATTTTGGCGCCCTGTCTTCTAGTATGAAAACACTGAAAGTCATAGTCTGATGAAAATTGTTGGTTTGACCTTCCATATATCCCTTATGATGAACTGGTCCATGAGGAGGTTAATCCAAGTTCCTGAATCAAAGGCTCTATTAGTAATCTTTATTTTAAATGAATAGGTGGACTTAATGAGAGAGAAGGATACTCCTTACATTTTATGCTGCTTTGATAACCTTGATTTACTAACAGGAAGATAAGTTTTCACTATCACCAATCTATATTACTAGTTTAAAACTTTAAGTATACTGGTCCAATTACAAGTACTGAAAATAAGGGATTTAAATTCTCATCTGGTCAATTCTGACCAGAAACAGGGACAGGCTTACCAACAGATTTAGGCGTAATGGAAATACTGTTTTAGTCTAGTAAAGAACCTCTTCCAACACCTTAAGAATGCTACTTTTAAGTGTAGACAAGAGAATATTTAAGCCATTTACTCGTATTCTAATTTTGACATTTATATAGAGGCATTTGTAGCTAACTTGCCTAATGTATTCACCACTGTATGCCTATCAGCTGCTACTATTAGCCCTGCCACATCGGCTGCTACTCTGTTAGTTACAGCCCCATGATGCTAATATTGATCATCCTGGTGATTCATCCCAATTTAATTTGGCACCCTTTCATCTTGCTAGCCCTATTAATTTTTACAAACTTAATAATCATGTAAATATTCATACATGCATGCGTTTATGAAAATAAATATGGGAAGAACTAGTGAGCAGGCAAAATTGGCCACGATGATGAATCTATTTGACCCTATAGCTAAGAGATGTAAATTCTGAAGACATATGAAGCTGACATGTCTTTTTTTAATGTGAAAACAATATTATTGAGGAGTTCAGTGGGGAAGAACTGATGATAGGGCGAGAACTGCCTTTATTACTATATCATTTAAAACTAGCAAAGAAGTTTTAACCTTCATTAATTGCTATTACTATGAGGCTCAGGCATTGTATGGAGCCAAGGTTGTTAAACATTATGACGCTCAGATCGCTTTCTGCAAGGTCTTCAAGCAAGAAAAGAGTTTTATCAGGCCACGCTACCCATTTTATACTTCAATATTAACATAATTTGAATGATGAACTATCAACGGCGCTGTGCCCTTACCTTTGACGCCCCTAATACCAAGCCATCCAAGAAATTTGAGTAATCATTTATTCACCTTGACCACAGAGAGAAATGTGAAAAGTTTTGGTGGAGTAGAAAAGGGATATTTACTTCTACCAACAGTATAAAAGTCCCAGTGCTTAAGCCAATTACAGAACTTGCCTCACTAGCGAAACTTCTGATTCAGCTAGAAAAAGAACTTGCTATTCCTACACGGCCACAGGTGAATATTGACTTATTTAAATACCTGGTTCATAAATGAAGCTATTGAAATTCATAAGCTTACCAGCTGAGATACTCACGCTGAGTCTACTTACATAGACCTCAGTGTGCACAACGTTGAAGTTTTGGACATTTTAGATAGCAGGGCACCCATCAACATAGTTTCCTTGATGCTAATTAAGAAACTAGGAGTTGCTTCAGATATTGAATATGTAAAAGATATGAAACTGCGGGCCTAACGCCAAGACTTCTTTGAGAGCCTAAAGTTCTTTGCCGTTTCATTTTAGTAATAAATTGTTGTCTTCTCCATACATCGTTTTACCTCATGACAGCTATGAGGTACTTATTGGTACCTTTTTCATGAGAAAATATGGACTTAAAGCCAACTTTGAAATTGATACTTTTGATGAAGGGGACAACTATTACCACTGCATTATATTGAAATGAAAACCCTAAATGATGAACTTGGCCTGAGGGTAGTTACTGAGCGTTCTGCTGAGACATTTGATTTTTTAAAATAAGCTTATTTTGACTATGACACGTATTTTAAACAACAATATTGACACTTCTGATTTATGGCATGATAATTTTACGAATTTTTCACCAGGCTTGTACCGTATACTGGTTGACAATGTTAATACAGTGCCCCACGGCTTCCAGAGCCCACAGCATTATACCTACCTCCCAGCTTGAGGCCACGTCTCAACCTTTTTTTAATTGTGAATGCTGAGTCTAGTGAGGGAACTATTCCCAATTATATATCTTAAAAACTAACGATGCACCTTAGATCTACTTCAGCATATCTTAAAGTAAGATAAAGATTCTACTCTGCGCTGAACAAAATTGTACTATTGAACTGGGCTACCAAAAGCTAATCAAAACTTTTTTATCTAACAAATATTTGATATTTTATAAGTTAAACTCTTTCATTCAATCTACTAATCCAAAACGGATCCCATTGCTGCCTCTGGTGCTTTCTATCCTCATTAGGGTGAAATATGAGTCTTTATAAAACTTTATGGTTACTGGTGCACACCAAAAAACATAAATAATTGCTTCTGTTTATGTGTTTCCTGGCCAACGGTCACGTCAGACTAGAAGTTTTCTGACTCTATCCATTTTTGTGCTTGAATGATTGGTCAAGTTGGGGGACTTAGTGTGAGCTGGTATGATCAACTATTGATTTTACTTTACATTACTTTTTATATTTAATATTTATTTTAAGACAAAGGTTTTGATTCCTCAGGCCTTGGCGCCAAATTTAATCTGTCAAATTAGGTTATGGTTTACCTTGACGCAAATATCAAAATGTTGAATTAGTTTAAGGTGGATTACCATGCCTCCATGCCTACATTTTTATATGTAGCTAAAATCAATACAGATTAATTAACATCTTTCTCCCTAAGTCACAACAAGATTATATTTTAAGGTTTAATTTTTCCCACTCAACAGAAATATCCTTCAAATCACTTATTATTGATTTATTGGGCTTTATGGCATCGTAAATACAAACCCCAAGTATAATTATTAAATTCTCTCCCAGCCCTTGGCTGGCATAAACCAATTGATATGGTTTTATTATCACAAAAGTTCTAGTACAATAGCTTCTTCCATTTTCCTAAATAATTATGAACTGCTGGATAATTCAATTTAGTTCATAATGATGGGAGTTGCAGTTTGAAAGCGATCTATTTTTTACCTAGCTTGTAAAAGCCACTGAAATAAAACCTTAGATAATAAAAATATTTATCATCCTGTTTTAGGGTTAATGTCTTCACACGGTTCCCTTTAGTTTATTGTAAAAGTAAATGACCTATGAAGTTGTAGATTCATGCCTAATTGACAGTTTTAATAGCTACCAAACTCAATGCTCGATGCTTACAACCACAATGGGATGTTAGAACAGAAGCCAAGGGTCCTGCCTGGGTTATTTGATTCCAAATACTCCTGAGAACTGACCATCATATTGGGGAACATCACCACCCAGCCTACTATGTTAAAAAAGGGAAAAGTTGTTGCCTAATTCAGAATAAAAAGCTGTGACGCAATTGAATGTTACATTCAGTTGGAGATTTTGTTGAGCTAGGATTTGGGGATGTAATCAGCAAAGAGCTGAAGGGTTTGGATGATCTCTTGGATGAGTTAACCGCAAACTTCAGCACTGGACCAAATGACTACGGATTGTGCAAAGTAAAGGTGCACAGGATGTACATCAGATCTGCCATACCATTCAATTCTATACTATAATGCTGCTCAAAAGATAAAGATTAAGTTATTTCTAAGGAGCTAGATTAGCTATCTGAACCAGCTAAAATATGACTGTCAAAGTGCCTGTGGGCTTCGCCGCTTCTCCTAGTGCATAAGAAGTAAGAAACACACACGTGGTTATGGACTACCGCCAGTTGAATGAGATTACTAAGAAGGATTCATACCAACTCCATTGAATTGATGACGCACTTAAGCACTTGGGAGGATCAAGGTACTTCTTGGTAGTGGACCTGGCCAGTGGCTACTGGCAGATAGAGCTCTCACCTGATACCAGGAAAAGTGCGCTCTGATCAGCAGTAAAGGATTGATTAAACCTATAAGGATGCCTCAGGGGCTATGCAATACTTATGCAACTTATTGAAGAGCATTGGACCAAATATTTGAAAATCTCAAGCTATCAATTGTCCTCATATATTTGGATGACATAATGAAATTAAGTCGTGCATTACAAAGACACCTCCAACACTTACAAGAAGTGTTTACCCAAATATGTGAGTCAAGACTGAAGCTCAAAAAAAGCAGGTGTGCCTTCCTGAAGAGGCAGCTAGAGTTCCTAGGACATGAAATCATCCCAAAGGAATCAAGCCATATGAAGGAAAAAACAAAGCCATAGTAGCAATAAACAGCCTTGTAGTATGGGTGACAAACAAGTATTTCTTAGGATAGTAGGATACTATTGCAGTTTACCCTCATTTTACTGACTTGACCGCGACGCTCACCTACCTGTTGACCAAAAACCTAGTTTGCATGAGGCCTGGAACAAAAACAGGCCTTAAAAGAGTAGAAAGCCAGATTAGTAGTGGCACTAATTTTAGCTCATTTCAGACTTTAAAAAAACACTTGTCTGTACATTGACACTATTAGCAATGGTCAGGAGTGATATAAACCCAATTAGATGAAGAAAGGGTAGATTATCCTATTGACACTACTCCAAGGTCTTTACTGGAGCAGTGAAGGTCTACACTTTCATGGATATAGAGTGCCTGGCAGCGAAAAAGAGCAGTGAATCACTTCTAAATATTCTTTTATGGAGTACATTTTATAGTCATATAAGATCATGTATTTCTCATCTGGTTGCAAAACATGAAGGATCCATATGGATGCCTTTCCCTATGGGCAGTACAACTCAAAGGGTATAATTAAATATTATATCTAAAGCAGGCAGCAAGCACCTCAACGCTGACAGAATGTTAAAATTACTAGTTTTCTACCTCTAAGCACATGGGAGTGATTAACTTACAGCTTAATTATTTTCCAGAGGAAGAATGGAAAGAAAAAAACAAAGTGATGACTTTCCTGATAAAATGTTTCAGTGATACCCAGCTTACTAATGAAAACCTTTAGTAAATACAGAACAAGTGGTACCAATAAATCTGACCTAGCAACCAAATGGAACTTGTTATGGAAGCACACAAGCAAGTTGTCCACAAATGATTTCAGAGGACATTGGCATATCTAGAAGACTGATTCTATTGAGAATTAATGTTGGACAAAGTACATCAGTCCTTGGAACTCTGTGTACCCTGCACGAGCTTCAGGCCTTTGTATAAACTATTTTGGGTTCTAGCCAATTTTGTCAACAACTCCATTACACATCATATCAATTATGGTAATAGGGCCAGTACCTAATGCCTCAAGTAAATTTAAGTTTATAATCGTAGCTATTGACCATTTTACCAAGTGGGTTGAAGCATCAGAAGTCAGAACATTTACTGCAGAATCAACCACGAGGTTCCTGTAAAATCAAGTGATAGAAAGGCACAAATCACTCAGATTTTGTTATTAGACAATGGGAAGAACTTTATCTCAAACTTTGTTAAGAAACTTATGTATCTAGTTGGAGTGAGACAGTAGTTCACCATTTCCTACACTTCCTCCTGCAAAGTAATTGTGGAATGCTTAAACGGAACCCTAGGAGGAGTATTGAAAAAGGCGGTACTGAACTACAAGTTGAAGTGGGACTAACTTCTGCCATCCATGCAGTTAGCATACAGACTTAGTCATCACCAAGTGATTGGCATGTCTCTGTTTAAGCCCCATATGAGCGAGAAGCGCTACCTATCATACTGGCACCAGCTATCTCTAAAGACTGCAAGAAACTACCACCTGAGAGTTATTAGCAATAGTTGGTCAAAGATTGATTAAATTTCAGCTATAATAGTTTAAGAATAGCAAATCAACTGCCCCAAGAGGTAACATGCTAGTCCGTTGTTTAGAAAAAACCAGATGAATCCTATGTTAGTTGCCAAAATTATGGGATTTAATTAGTTGGTATGGCTGCTGATTAATTCCCTAGTTGTGATGATAAGATTATAATCAAGTTAATAATTTGTGTTTTCTATTCAGTTGGGTTGAGATATTTCAAAGTATAGGGGATGATTCCAAATAGCAATTAGTTGCTATTTCAATTGATGACAATCTACTCTAAGTATAATCATCAAGGTGCTTTAATAATTTATAAGTGTAAACTGGCAACTCAAGGCCAATTATAAACCAAAAAATTGCCAGAGGATTGCCATTTGGTGTTAAAGTGAGTTACAATTACTGCAACTGATGCCTTATATTTGGATCATTTATAAACTTTTAGATTTACCGGCAACTTACAATGAGGATAACAAATTGCTGGCTGTGATGTTGAGGGTTCTGAGCTGCGGCCATTCAATAACCATTTTTTTGAAGAGAGTTTAGAATTACCTGCAATTAAGGCTGAGGTTTTTTGATGAAGATTAGAGTAATATTTATATATGCTTAACTGTTGATTATGCCAAAAAAATTAATATCTGCCATCTGATTGTGATAATAAGAGATAAAATATTTTAAAAATGCTTACTGATGATTAATTGGGATGCCAGCGATGAATTCTAATAATTGTTGATAGGCGTGCAGCAGATTGACACAAAAACGCTCAAGTATAAATAGTCAAAAAACCTTCTTAACAAAGCCATCACTTTCGCCCGCACTTTATTATTAGAATATGACTTAGATCCTTTGTGTTGGAGAGTGAAATGGAGATCCTCAAGGTTAAGTGCTAGGTTAATGACCTAAGAGTGGTCGGCGCTACTAGCTCCCATATCTGGAAGCTACAAGGAAGCCCCATGTGGTCTTGCCCAACTAGCCACCGCAACAATGGACTGATGGGCGTTGACCATGAGGGTGAGGTAGCTAGGAGCTGGGTCACTTGAAATAGGGGTGGACTCACTAGTACTGCCCAAGAAGATTGATTATCCCAAGGTATAGTTGTCATTCTGATGGGTTGTGGAGTTGCACTGCATATTTGTAAAGAAAAGGTATGCCAATAAAGGTGAAACAGCAAGGGTAAGTAATTCACATTCTGTTGGCCTGCCACACCAATAGAGCCCTATGTAGCGGATGCAAAATCTGTGACATTGGTGGTGGATCAATTTACCAGAGCGCAGTTTAGGAGAGAAGGTCCTACTCTACCATGTACAGTGAGGAAATCCTGAGAAGTTGCAAGCCAAATTGGATTAGCCCTGAAACTATACTAGCCAAGAAAGGAATCAAGTATATTAATAGGAGAAGAGAAAAACAATATAGTGCTCAACAGAGTACACTCCCAGCACCTTAGGTCCCTCCCCAAGTCTTATCTTAGGA
The DNA here is from genome assembly GCA_022478985.1 of Massospora cicadina. Classification (NCBI taxonomy): domain Eukaryota; kingdom Fungi; phylum Entomophthoromycota; class Entomophthoromycetes; order Entomophthorales; family Entomophthoraceae; genus Massospora; species Massospora cicadina. The sequence continues at coordinate 8,308 of JAKSZP010012558.1, forward strand.
GAGGAAGTGTCGTTTAAGAGACCACAAGGGATTGAAATTAATCACTTGCCACATGAAGGAACCTCTCTAATACAACTACAGCCCAAAATTTATCTAATTATGTTTGAGTCACAAATATAGTAAATCAAAACCCTCTTATAGTTGAAGATATCTAAAAAGAATTAGTTAGTCATGATGATTCCATGTAAGGTAATTTGATACCTCCAGCTGAAAAAAATTAATATACAAAGATGACGCCTTTGATGCTGATAATGACTATGAAATTTAGCCCCTTTTTATACCTTTAAGGTCTAAAATAATAACAATTGTTGAGGATTAAGGAATGAACGAGTAAAATTACCCCAATGGAAGAAATTAAACAATCCATCATATTGTCACCCATGAAGGGAGTCAGCCAATTTTTAGAGCTGATTGAAACCTTGAAGTGATGCAATTTGAAGTAGCACCATTGATTAAATCAAGAAAATCAGCATATTACCAAATTAGGCAATTGAAGTATTTAACAGAACAGGTATTGCCACAATAGACCCAGAAGAAGGTATTGAGCAAGGGGCTACTAAACATCCTGGTGAAGGGATGTCCACTGTGAGACGAAGCTTGCAGATTGAAGCATATAATAGACTAGATGTCGCCGCCAAGGCAGGAATCAAAAAGTCTTATTAGGAATTCATGAACCCTTTACAATATTTCTTAAATCCCACTCCCAAAATAAATTCTATCATATATTCATTTTATATCTCAATTATATATCAGAAGTATAAATATACTTTGATTTTAATTTAATAAATAATCTTTTACTGCAGAATATTTAGTTTATTCTTTTTTCAGTTAATTTTAAGTCTAAAAAAGAAATCAACTGTAACTAGTCTGAAATCCAAAGAAACGATCAGAACATACAGTAATCATTTTGGAATTTTCATGGGAAAAGGTTATTCATTTAGGCGAACACTTTGTGTTATAGAGAACGCCAGGAAAGAGGTTAATTGAGGTTTCATTTTGTGTTGTATTAGGTCAACATATTAAAATTATGTTAAGAGGGTCAAGCAAAATACCACCAGCAAGGAGAGAACAATTCCAATGAGCCAGCAATTCTACATTGGGTAGCAGCAGAAGACTATTTTAACATGGAGGAAAATCATATCCCTTCATATGGTCGCATGGTTTTTATATTGTGTGGAAAAAAACCCCTCCACAGAAATTTGGTAACCAGATTAAGCGCGCTAGGGCTATTGATCTAAATAGGAGTAATTAAAGTTTTTCTAAAACAGAAGCGTAATATGAAACTAAAACTTTATACAAACTAAAGAGTCAGTGATATTGATCCCATCAGGAGAGGACACTATAAAGCACTCAGATTTTATAGAGATTTTAATATGATGTTGGGGCACAAAATTGTCATCTTAGGGAACATGCGTCCTAGACTGGCGCCTCTTTTTTCACCTCTTTAGACTTTTTTTTCCAGAATTGGTTCACTTGGTGATTAAAGAACCCACGATAGTTTCAGGGGTTAAGTCTGTTCATAGGTATTGAGTTTCATCTAAAAGAGTGTGTATGAATACTGTAATGGTATGGTCCTTTCCATAGATTGACTAAGGATTTAGGAATGACTAACTAGGTAACTGTCCATATTAAGGAAATAATCCTAGAAAATGACGGTTTGTCCGCATGCTAACATATCTTGGGTTGAATAAACTTTGCACTATAGTCAAGATGATGGATAGACAAAATAGTGGCTCTTGATTACAAGAGAGAGGACATGTGCTCAATCAGGAGGCTGAGTTCAGTGTTATGTTCTTGGTAGTAAGATTCCATGATATGTATAACTTATACATAAAAACGGTAGTTAAAAATTCAACTTTTCATTTAAACTGCTAAAGAAGTCAAATTTGATTTTATGACAACCTTTCTTCCTTTTTAAAGTGTAAGTATGGTGCTTACGTAAACTTGTTTAAGTCTTTCTGTTTTGTAATATAACTAACTTTTAAGCGCTTGCTAATGATGAATATAGATGATAATGATAATAATATCATTGTTTGAGGGTTTTATAAGCCAAAATTGGTCTTGGTTGACTCAACAATCATTTGAGTTCTCAGAATCTCACAAAATCTGCAATTTCTTTGTATTTTTATTCATGCATTTAATATGATTCCGTTTTAATTCTGAAATTCCTTATGGGTTGGAAATACTAATTATTGACTGAGGATTCCAATTCTTCATAATGGAGATACTTGAAAATGCATTTCGCCAAAGATCTGATTTTTTATATGTTTGGAGTATTCAGATCGATTTTGCTTTGATATTGATGATTTGTTTTCTTCATTGGGTTTAGAATTGTTATTTGATTTTATTAATCAATTTTATCTCACCTTTCATATTAGCATTATCCTTATTTAGGATAGTGTGATGATCAGATATCATTTAGCCCATCACATCACCCTTTTGAACTGAAGAACTCCTAGATTTTCTCTGGCAATGTAAGAAATTCTCAGCGGTTTACCAAGTATATTCTAAAGGGTAGTATTTCCATTTGATGAGGTACTTCTACTGACCCTGGAATACTTACTATCTATAATTTCTTTCAACTTCCTACTTAGGTACCTTGGAGTGATCCAGTTTAAGTGGAGGGTCTCTCTGGTACTATGCTTTGAACAACTTTAGTAGAGAGATGTGAATTGTGGGGTGTACTCTTGAAATTTCAGAAAGGGTTAACTCAAAAGCCCAAGGTTTATTTGACTCATTACTTGGTAGAGCCCAATCCAGACAGGACAAACATGGGATGGAGAGCATTAGTATTTCAATCTCTTAAGCGTACTAACACATGGCTAATCACGTTAATCCCAGAGTTTCTTTTCTTTTTAATCAACCTTGTTATTTTGGGCTTTAACTGCAAGTTCCAGATGTTTACAAAGTTTAACGTATTTTCTGTGTGTTACTGGAGATTTATTTACTACTTGGTTGTGCCCAGTTACTGAGGGATTCCAGGGATAGATTGATATCCATGGTTTTCAAAAAAGGTGAAGTCCCTATGGATTTATGCGCTAGGTTATTGTAAGATTATTAACCTGGTTTAATAAATCTTTAATCTTCTTGACATCATGACACATAGTGTTGTATCTGGCGCTTGGGCTTAGATGTACAAAGCCCAGGTTGGCTACTTTTAGCAAAAATAAAGGAAACTGTATGAAGAGACTAAATCTAAAATAAGAAGATAAATATTTATTGTAAAAAGTTTTACTTTAGCAACTGTATTCCGCTAGGTGAAAAAAGATCCCTCAACATTGTAGCTCCCATCATTATAAACTATACTGAGAATACTGAGAACTGTATAATTCTTCTGGAATATTATAAAAACCATTGGCTCAGTTTGTGAAAATAATAATGAAACTTTCAGTGATTGTTTTTACGCCAGCTTAAGGAAGAAGGAGAAAATATGATAATTAAAAAGAGATTCAGATTCATGACTACGTAAGCTTCATAAATCGTTGATAAGTGATTTGGTTTATATTGCTGGCAAAGTGGTAAGGATTTATATCTCAGTAAATTACCTTTTTATGGCCCAGAGAAAAATATAGTATTTGCTCCTATGATCAATACAACGTATAAAACGGGGAAGCAGGGAAAGGTAATCTGCCATTACTTATTCTGATAAAATGACATCAGTGTCAAGACAATCCTTCAAAAACGAATTCAACAAAAAAATTTATGTCAAAGAACATAGAATTAAAACCTTTGTCTAAAGTAAAGATTTAAGTAAGATTAAGCAAATTATTGTCAAAATTCTGATAAGACTGGATGAAAAGACCTATATAGTTATGGTGGAATGAGTGAGATTGGCCAAACCAAGTAATTTAATAACATCTATGTGAGCACCTTGACATAGGGCAATAAGGCGATACTAAGCTTCATATATATATTTAGTGGGTTGCCTCCAAATCAGGCAATAAGGCGATGTTGACTTATGATTAATATTTAGTAAATCGCCTCAAACTAAGGAAATCATTATTTTAATGAATAGTAGACTCTGCCAGAACCAATGAAAATATGGTGTAATGTAAATAGCCTAAGCCAAAAGGGTTGGTATCAACCAAAGACACTGATATACAAACGAGATGAGATGATTGAAATGGGAGGATTGTTAGTAGAAAATCGAGTGGAACAGTGAGTATCAGGTGTAAATATTAGAACAAAATAAAGAAGAGTTGCTGAGGAAATTGCTCCATATTTATATATTTTTTATTGTGTTCTGAGGCCAGAGTGATCTCCAATTGTCTGTACTATTGCTCAGTGGGCTTGACCCTGTACAAAGCTCCTTCAGAAGATCTTTGCTATATTGCCAATGTTTATAACAGTAGTGCTCAATACAGGGGGCCCATTGAATAAACCACAAAAACTCAAAAATTCTTCAAATTGCGGCCATGGAATATTAGGCCTGCACCAAAGGAGAACCATCCCATACTGCTGCACTTGCTAAAGCTGTGGAATTCAAACTGGTTGTGGACGCAGTACTCAAAAAACAAGAGGAGCTCCTTTTGAAGTGCAACGAAGTAAAGAATCAACTTGAAAGTGCAGTTAGTCAGCTGCAGATACTTGGGAAACAGAACAGGCAACTTGCCAATTGCTTTAATGATGCTATGGAGTGACTGCACGGCACAGAGCGGAAGTTAACATCTACCTTTTATCCACCTCATCCCCATTGAGAAGCAGAAGGACAAGGGGTTGCTTGGAAAAGTCACTTTATAATGATTATGAGCCTGAATATCCTAATGAGGAGCTTTACACCAAACACTCATGCAGCATGAGATGCTTAACTTGTGATGGCAACTCTGAAGACGACTATGTTCTGATCCAATAAAACCTTCATGTGATGGCAGTCCTGCCCAATGAAGATCCCTATGCTTCCCCTAGAGTCTCTGACCCTTCTGAGCCAACCCCTCACTGAGATCCAAGATATGAGCCTCGATCAAATCCTCAGTACACTCCTAAAGATCACAGTTATGAGTGGAAGGAGGAGGTCTGCATTGACAAGCTACCTCCGTTTGACTGCAATGGAAATATCCACATGTTCTTCAAATGATTTGACTTTGCAGTGAATGGATATTCTAATTGGCATAAGGCTAAATTACTGATATCCGCCTTGGATGTTGGGAGTGCTGACCAAGTTACATGTTATCTTCCAAACACTTCTGTTATGTATTAAGAAGTGAAGGATACTGTGCTGTGGTTGTTCAGAGGTATCATGAAGATGTCACAGTGGAAGGCTGAGTTCTTTGCTATTGGGTTCCAGCATAATGAAACCCTCACTGCGTTTGCTGACTGTCTTATGGTGTAAGCCCATTTGTTAATTGGGTGGGGACCTTATTTAAATCTTATGTGTGTATTACAATGATCTCCGCGGTTTAGCCATACCATGAACTTTACAATGTTATGACTCTGATGTTGTAGTACAACGTGCCTCTGCTCAAAACTGTTCAGTTTTGCGCCGGCTATCCTCTACTTTTCTCCGTCCAATACTGAGCAGAAACATACTGCTGCTGTTACCAGACCATCTTATTCAGGGGAATTCTATCATCCTGTTCAGCTTCCGCCTAGTAACCCCCAGTCTTAATATAACTACGCGTCTCATCCTTGGCTGAGTTACCTTCAGCAGTTCAACTTCCGCCCCAGACCTGCTTATGATTTTCATCAACAGTCCAAATACTGACCTGGCTTTAATTAAGCTGACCGTCAGCAGTTATATCATTGACCTGGCTTGGTTACGTTGATCGCCCCCAATCAAATTATTGGCCTGGGCCATCTTATGAAAACCAAGGGCGTGGACCTTACAGGGTAAAGCGTTTTGAGTGAGGTTGTCCAAGCCACCTTGCCCAGAGTTATCCTAACCATCAGGCTTAATTACGCAAATCAGGATCAGCACTACAAGGGAAAAGAGGAAGCCGAGTAGAGATGAAACTCTCTATCTCTGCTATCTAAACCCAAAACGTCCCACCTGAGTCTATCAAAGTATATTTAGTGGAAGTCCCTCAGTATGATGATACTTTCTATATCAGCATTGGTTTGAAAGGTAAATGTGGTAACTTGAGCGCAAGCTAAGGCCATGCTGGAAGAAGGTCCCATAGAGCAGCTAAAGCCTTAATGTTGGGATTTTCGCCCACCTTTACAGCTGTCTAGATTACCATGGGTTTCAAGGGGATAATTCCCTATAGCGAGTGAATTTAATATCAGTTAACCCCAATTTTAAGTTAGGAATTTTTAGTGGATTTTAGGTAATACGCCAGGATCAGATCCATCAAGGATTAATCTGGGTAAATGCTTAAGATATCTTTGGGCAGAGTTGCCAATGAAATGGGGGCATCTTATAGTTGATCAATGGTTAACTATCAGGTTACCAATTGGGATCGGTCAGGTTTTATAACCAACCAATTGGTAATTTAAGGAGCATTTTGCGAGGTAAGTGATGCTGCCTGCAACTAGCAATTCGATCAATTGGTTTGTGACCTGCCATAATGGGTAACAAGTCCCATTACCTAAGCAGGTCTCTTGCCAAATATGTTTGGTATGCTTGTTTCAAGTAGAAAAGGTTAGGGATACGTTTTCTGACTCTTTCCATTTTAGATCTCAAGGATGTATGACAAAATTTTTTTAACCAAGATGGGGAAGACCATCACTGGTGAGACGATGAAGGGAAATTCAATGGCAACGGCTGCCATTTCATGGGTGAGGAACCAACTGAGGGTTGGGTGCTGAATTCCCTCTATAAATTTCTTTTATAATTCATTTTATTAAAAAAACCTCATTTATCAGAACTCAATATTGGTCTTAATCCATTTATTTTAGGAAATTATTGCTTGTGTGCTTTAATTGGGGACTCTTTAGTAGGATAAAGAGTAAGGATTGAAGATCCCCTAAGAAGAGATTCTGAGCTTAGATAGATATTTCTGTAGATTCCGCAGGACCAGAAGAAAGGCCATAAACTAGGGATCTGAGTGTGGATCAAGTTAGGCAGATAAGGGTATAAATTCTAAATGAAGACATCAAGAGCATTTTGAGGAGAAATACAGGTCAATAATTGGACCAGAATTGGTTTTCTATTTTATTATGGATAATAGTCTTCATAGTATTATCAATCGATTATCATATATTATCAGACAATGCAAAGCGTGCACATACCAAACCTGTGCAGCTAATCAATTAGGGGTTATCAGCCCTGAACAATCAACAAAAGTCCTAAATTTTAACGCCTACGCCTGTCAAATGTTAGGAATGATTTCTGCAGAAGATCTAAGATTGGCTTGAGATGCGCCTTCCCTGAAAGGAGCAAACGTCATCCTCCCAGTGGACGCTATTGCTAAAGAATGTCCAAAAGTAGTCAAGAGGATTCTGAGCATCTTGGGAAAGAGAGATCCTTTTAATGTCCACATATTAAACAGTCAAAATTATTCTATTCTGAATGTACATACTGTGATATTTATGTAGCAAACAAATGCGTCCGTGCTATAATAAATATGGGCGCGCCAGTTAACACAGTTTTCACTAAGTTGGTGGTGAAGCTAAAGTTGAAACCTAATGTGAAACATCGCAAGGTGTCTTGGACTGCAGGCGCATAAAACATGGTCTCAGAGGTAACGTATAGTGTTGCCCCTGCAGTTTGGGTCAATTGTTATCATAACTCTGGCGATTGTGCTACCAAAGAGTCATTATGACCTGCTAATTGAAATGCGTCTATGCGACACTTTTGAGCTGTTGCCAATATGGCAGAAAAGACCTTTGAAATTTTTGGGGCAGCAGATCCTGATTTATTTCACCTTTAGTGGAGCAACAATGGATCTGGTGCATATGTGACATGTCAACCTAACCTATCATGATGGTGTAATTCCAGTGCGCTACTACCAAATAAAGAGAACCCCAGGCCCTCCCCAGCAGATTTATGAGTATCAAGATTTGCCTCACAGAGCTTTTGGTCTATATCCATCCCCTCCAGACAACAAGTCATAGCAAACACCAAGTTAAAGGTGAAAGTACCAGACAAACTCTAGGGGAGGTTGTTAGGTCTTATCAGCAATTGCGGCTGGAGCTCATGTGGCTCCATGCACTTTACTAGCAAGACATGTAATGATCAAGGTTTAATAGCGAACCTACAAAACGAAACACTGCAAATCCACTGACATTAAATAGTGGCATATTTGCACTTGACCCTTGTTGAGGAGGTCCTTTGGGTTCACGAGTTTTATTTGCTGGACGAATGTGGCTTACCAGTTGATTTGCATCCCAGCATAATGACAGTGGTACCATGAGAACATTTAGTAGGTTATTAGAAGAACAGAAAGACCAGGCGATATCTTTATTTGAAAAGTATAAGGAGATTTTTGCTGTCAATGACCACAATTTAGGATGCGCATGGGGAGTGGTACATTGATTAAACATGGGAGATCATCCCCCCATCTGCTCTTGGATTATCCGCTATCAAGAGCAGCCGAAGAATTTGTCATTGAGGAAATTGATAATCAGATGGAGCAAGGAATTCTTAGACCCTCAAAGGATCCATGGGCTTTGCCTGTTCTATTTTGTCAAAAATAAGTACGGTACCAACTGAGTAGTGATATAATACTAGAAGCTCAACAGTATCACCAAGAAGGACTCATAACTCTTTTTGTGGATTGACGATGCCCTGGATTGGTTGGGAGGAGCTTTTTACTTCTTGGCAATGGATTTGATATTAATTATTGGCATATTGAGTAACAATGGAGGAACAGGAGAAATGTGCCATTATTACGTCCAAAGGGCTTTTCCAACCGACCCATATGCCACAAGGTCTGTATAGCACCCCAGCTACGTTCCAACAGGCCATGGACACCATTCTCGGCGACCTGAGCTGTTTTACATAATCATATATCTCAACAATGTCAATGTTTTTTCACATAAATTCTCATAGTATCTTACCCATCAAGAGGAGGTCTTCCACGGCTTACCGCGGCCACCATCAAGATCAAGATCCACAAATGCCACTTCAAAAGTCCTGTTGGAGTAACTAGGGTTTGTAGTAGATACAAAGAGGCTAAAACCTCAACTTGCCAAGGTGGAAGTTATTCGGAAAATGACCCACCAAGCAGCAGACGTGATGTACAGGTATTTTTGGGGATCGTTGGTTACTACTGAAGCTTTATCCCAAACTTTAGCTATATTGGTTGACCGCTGTTTGAGTTACTAAAAAAAGACCACCTTTATATGGATGAAACGTCGCCAATGCTCCTTTGATACACTTTGGACAGCGTTAACCAGTGCACCAGTGCTACATTATCCTAATTTTGATAAAGAGTTTATTGTCTAGACGGATGCATCTTTTTCCGCCGTTGGGAAGATCTATCTCAAAAAGATGATGAGGGGGAGGAGCAACTAGTTGTATACTGCAGTCATATCTTGAACTGCCATGAACGCAATTAAACTGTGACTGAGCAGCAGTGCTTAGCGGTGATCTATGCATAAAAAAATTTAGGATATATATTCATAAGGTAAGGTTCAAAGTTGTAATAGACCATGCTTCGTTATGCTGGGTGCAGAATCTGAGAGATCCTGAGGGGCGTCTGGCCCGATGGGCTCTTAAGCTGCAGGCTTATGTTTTTGAAATCCTTCATCGTCCTGGAGCCAAACACCAAAATGCAGATTGCTTATTGAGATTTCCAACAATTGCAGTTAATCGAATCTGAGTGATATAATGTATGATAAATGCTTAGCAGGAAACATGATAATGAACCGCCTCAAGTCATCAAGGTACTATACAGGATAAGGTCCAATACATTCCACAAGAACGGCGAATTGTAAAGGTGGATAGGGGACACTACTGTAAATGTCCAAGACCCACCGTCAGACCAAGTATTATCATGAGCGCACACTGAGCAGTTGGAGATGGGGGAGTATGCAAAACCCTGGAAATTTTGTGAACTCAGTACTCTTGGGAAAGCATGCACTTTGACATGCTTGAAACGATTTCTTGCTGCCACCAGTGAGATTGGAGAAACCATTTTGCCAAAATACTTTGTACCAGTCAGTGAAACTTCAATTGCTTGGAATATGGTTTCTACCCTTGTCCTGGGGCCCCTGACCACTGGAGAAAACTGGTCCAAGTATATTCTGGTGGCGATTAACCACTTGACCAGGTGGTTTGAGGCATGTGAATTAAATAATCGGGTGTAGTCACGGTGGCTAAGTTTGTGATGGAATGTATAATTCAGCAACACAGCTGTCCTCCGTTCATCCTTACTGCTAATGAGACCAACTTAACCTCTCACATTTTGCTCAAGCTCAACGAACTGAAGGCCATCCACCGGTTTCTAATTACCCCATACCACCCAGAATCCAAAAGTATGGTCAAACGGTTCAATGGGACACTGGTGATATACTTTGGAAGCTGGTAACGGATAGACCCTCTGATTGGAGTACCCTCCTTTCCACCGCTGTCATTTCCTATAACATCAGGTATCACTTGGCAATGGGTAAGAGTCCTTTCCAGTTATTATATAGGTAGCACCCAGCTCTACCCACACTGCTTTATGCCTGTGTTTGAAGATACCAGCAGAATGGAACCTTACCGCTACTTAACCAACCTAATGAATACACTGATAAAGCTACAAAACAAAGCATACTCTTTCAGCTTAGCCAAGAAGATAAAGAAATCAGGCTCCAACCAGGTACAGCGCAGGGGTTAGCTCAGTTCAAAGATGAGGACATAGTTTTATTACATGACTAGCACAGGTTCAATTGGAAGCATAAATTGGCCAGCATCTAGATTGGTCCATCTGAGATAACTGAAAAACAGGTGTTAATATCTATACTATCAAGGATCCCAAGAGTGGTAAAATCATTAACTGAGTGCATTCAAAGTTCCTTTGGGATTTAACTAATAGGAGACTTTTCATCCAGTCAAGAAGGGTTAAATTCGAGATTCTGATATGACAGGATGATAAGCCCTATGTAGCTACGGCGGAGTAAGTGATATTGGCCAAACTGAGTAATATAATCTGTTGATAAGATTGCCTTGCCATAAGGAAATAGGGTCATACCAATGTTTGGACGAATATTTAGTGGATCGCCTCCAAATCAGGCAATGAGTTGATGTTGACTTATGATTTATGATTAGTAAATCGCCTCAAACTTAGGCAATCATGATTTTAATTAATAGTAGACTCTGCCAGAACCAATGAAAATCTGGTGGAAATGAATAGCCTAAGCAAAAGGGTTTCTATCAACCAAAGGCACTGATATACAAACGAGATGAGATGATTGAAATGGGAGGATTGTTAGTAGAAAATCGAGAGGAACAGCAAGTATCCGCTGTAAATATTATAACAATAAAGAAGTGTTGTTGAGGCAATTGCTCCATATTTATATATTTATTTAAGTGTGTTCTGAGGCTGGCAATCCCCATAATGTCCATCCTATTGCTCAGTGGGCTTGACCCTGCGCAAAATCCCTTTGGCGTATCTTTGATATATCACCAAAGTTATAATATATATAAAATTGAATTTTTGGTCAACCAATTTGAAATACTTCCCCCACTTAACCAAACATTTAAGCACAAAATGAGTGAAGATTGGATGGTACCTAGATGACGAGGCCATTAGGCCATGCAACATAAACAAAAGCAATTTTTTGATAATTTTTGAGTGCATTAAGTAAGGGTAGATGTTTTCCAAAGACACCATAGTTTCTCCCTGGTGAAGTTATATAGCACCAGCGGAGGCAATGGGGTTCTTTTTTTAGTACTAGATGGTGCAATGGGGTTCTTTTTGGATTGTCAGATTGGCGGAAGATTTTACCCATAAAAAACATCAGACATTTGTAACATGATATTTGTTCTGACGTGGGCTTCTCCTGGTTCAATAATAAAATTTTGTCCAGCGCAAAGGGGAAATTTAGATCTTAAAATTTGCTAAGTTAGATTTAAGGTGAATTGGTAGCTTTTATAATACTTGATGAGACAATTCCCTCACTAACTCAACATTCACAATTAAGGATTGTTAAGAGATGGGCTCAAAGATGGAGGTAGATTTGATCTTCATCAGCTTCTAAAGCTGCGTGGGCATGGTATACAAATTTTCCACTAGTATACGGTACAAACCTGATGAGAAATCCATAGTATTTTAAGTGTGTGAAGAGTAAGTTTGGTAGTTCAGCATAATGATGAGTAAATACGCCCACTGGAAAATGTTCCTCATTTGGGATTAATTTGGTATAATAAAGTGGAAATTCTTGTCCCCCTACATCCAAAGTATCTACCTCAAAGTTGCTCTAGACCATACTATCCTCATAAAAGAGGCACCAATAAGTAACTCATATTAATCATGAGGTAATATGATAGCTGAGGAAGACAACACTCCTGTATCAAACCCCAATGTCATGAAGCTATATGCTCCCAGTGAGGTAGAGGCACTAGGTCCCGTGGTGCCATATTGTTTGCATTGGGCATTATTGGGTACAGTATCAATCTTCTTCATTTGCATTGAAGAAACTATGTTGATGTATGTCCCACTGTCCATGATTTCCCGCACTGGTATGTTGTACACAATGATATTAACATAAGTACATTCAGAATAATTTTTTGCACTGGTAAGAATATGAATATCAAGATTATATGCATTATTTAGGAAATCCAATAAGTCGTTATTTGCCTATGGCTGCGGAGGTGTAGAAATCACTATTATGTAAAATTTTGGACGTTATGCTTAAAATGCATGTCCTGTTTTGATTTGGTAATTAGCTGGGATTTTTTACATATAGAAAAAGTAGAATATCTTTTTTCTACTCTGCCAGAGATTTTCCCACCTTGTTATCTGTAATCAAGGTCAAATGATAAATCCTAAGTTCCTTCTTAGAAGGCTTGGTATTAGGGCTCTGAAAGTAAAGGCGCAGTGGTTGAGGTGATTTACAATTTTGGTGATGGATGTACTGATAAGAAAAGTGGGTAGTATGGTCTATAATTTTTTTGAGGCTCTCAGGCATGGCAGAAAGTGATTCAAGTATTATAATGATTCAAAAACATGGCTTCATACAATACTTGAGGCTTAAAGTAAAAGTAATCAGAGAAGGCCAAAACTTCTTTGCCAGCTTTAAAGTTAATAGTTAGGAAGGCGAGTTTCCATTTTATCAATAGTTCACCACACCAAAATCCTCAATAATAATGATTTGGCATTAAAGTATGGCATTTAAGCTTCAGTTATTTTTGGCAATACTATCTCTTGACTATATTGACCTTTAATTCATCTATGTGGACAGTTTAATATTGTTACTGGTATTCATCATTGTATTCTCAAATGAACATATAAAAGTATTAATATTTCCATGCCTATCAGATTTGGGAAGGTTGACCAGGTTGACTTTGACTAGTCACTAGAGTGATCAGTATTGGCGTCTTAGGGCTCAGAACTAACAAAAGCGAGGGCTGCTTTGACAATGCTGGTAGTAGCAGAAGATATGGGTACAGTAGTTATTATGGCAACAAAGGCCTGTTGGGCCATGGTAAAGCAACTACCAACACGCGCACATTATTACTCAGGGCCACAAAGCCCCCAGCAAGTTAATAGCCTTAAAGGCCTTAGGTAAGCTAAATTAGGAAAAAAGATTGTGAGAAATAGTACTTTATTACTTTAAGCTTGAGGTATTTATAGGACCTCAAGGGTAAAATAGGATCTGGAAATGGAGGTTGAAAAATAGGGAAATTTCAGAATTTATTGCTGATGACGAGATAAACATAAAATAAATATCATTAATACATGTGGAGTGGGACCATTCTTAGCATAATTCGCTAGTGCGTCCCAAAAGGGCAATTGATTGGGGTGAATACACTGAGATGGATTTGCCACAACCTGATATGTTTTGACATCCTTGGCATAAGTTGCTTATGTCAAATTAGTTAAATAATAAATATTGAAACCAATCCACAATACTTTAGATTGGGATCATCCCAAGTTAATGGATAGCCCAATCCAGCATCCGCCCATAGGTGGGCCATGACCCCTAGTTGAGGCTTCCCCTGATAAAGGGAGAATGCTGACAGAGCTCCCTTCAAGCCTCAGCTAGGGGTCAGAGCCAAGGCAGGGCTATCAACATGAGAGCCAGAATTGGGAATGACACCTGGCATTGGGAAGAGGTCCTGGTATCAGCATAAGAGCCAGCATTAGGGATGGGACCCAGCATTGGCGCTGAAGCCAGCATCAGGAAGAGGTCCTGGCATCAGGGTGACACCCAGCATTGGCACTGAATCTAGCATCAGAAATAGGCCCCAGCATCTGGGATGATACCCATCATCAACGCTGGAGCCAGCATCGGGAAGAGGTCCCAGCATCGGGGTTGACACCTGGCATTGGCACTGAGGCCAGCATTAGAGGGAGATCCCAGCATAGGGTTGATATCCAGCATTGGCGCTGGGGCTGGCAATGGGAAGAGGTCCCATCATTGGGGGTGACACCCAGCATCAGGAACAGGTCCCGGCGTCAGAATAAGAGCTGGCCTTGGGGATCAAACCCCAGTAACCTGAGCTTGACCGCCCAATCTAGATTTGGGGGGCCCTTAATACCCCCTCATCTTGGCTTGCCCTCTTGGGCAGGGAACAAAGTAAACTGGGCTTGTCTGCCCAGTATATAAGATTCAGACCAGCCTGGGTGACTCCCCCAACTAACCCTACTGCTTCCAGCCTGGTTTGTCCTCTTGGGGCAGGGGCTAGGCTGGGTCATACCTTATGGGTTGTTTGGGCCCAATTTAAGCCTCAGGACAAAGGCCCTCAGCATTGACATCTCCTCCTCCTTCCTGGGAATTAGCTCTCACAGGGAACTTAGGGGCACCTGGCAAGGAGCACCAATCTGTTGAGACATGGGGAGAGCAACTAGACCTAGCCCATATTAATTCAAGTTTCCAAAGCCCCAGAGAGTTATAGGCCATCAAGGCCTTAAATAAACTAAATTAGGAAAAGAGATTGCAAGGAACGTTTGTTTGTTAAAGTAAGTTTCAAGAGATATATATATAAGACCTTGAGGGTAAAATAAGATCAGTAAAGGAAGGATTCAGAATATGAAAGTGTCAGCATTGATTGCTGACGGTATGATAAATAAAAATATATATTATTATTACATGAAAAGTGGTACCATCCTTGGCATAAGTCACCAGTGAGTCCCAAAAGGGCAATTGATTGGGTTGCAAGCTCCAAGATGGGATTTGCTGCGACCCAATAGGTTTCAACATCCTTAGCATAAGTTGCCGGGCAATTTACTTAATTAAATATTATTGGATCCAATCCTCTATTACTTCAGATTGGGCTCAACATAAGTTAATGGGGAGCCCAATCTGGCATTTGCCCGTAGGCGGGTCACAACCCCTAGTCAGGTCTTCCCCTAATAAAGGGAGACTTTGGACATGGCCCACAGTTGCCTCCATAGAATTGTTGGAAATATTATCTGAGGAAGCAGTTGAATATATACTTGTCTACAATTACAAGTAGCTTGTTTAAGAACTTGGCGGAGTTGCTTTACTAATATATCAGAGTGATGACATTCATCCATAAATTTTTGTTCAGCCTTTTCCTGTTTTTGGAAAGAATTAACCAAATAAGCATTTAAGTACCGGAGTTCTTGCCCTTGGGATTAAACCAGTCTTTGTAAAGTATTTATCTCCTTCCAGAGATATGTAATAGTAACTGCCCCATCTATTTGGTAAAGAAAGGCCGTCAAGGAGGCTTGGGACCTTAGGGATCTCATCAAATTGAAAAGCATCAGCACATATGCCCATGAAACTAGACTTGATGGGCCATCCCTTTAATTGGGTTTATCATATAAAATACCTGGCAGGTCGCCCCAGAAATCATCATCTGAGTATAACATATTTAATTTTATTACAGATGAAAGGATCCCAAAAGTGCTCCTTGTAGTGAGCACCAAATTTTGTAACTGGCGCTTGGGCGTTGATGTAAAACTTTACTGGCCGGCTAACTTTCAATAAAATAAATAGAAATGTACGAAGACAGTGTTTATAAAATAAGTAAATAAAGTTTATTGCAAAAGGTTTTAATTTTAGCAGCTGTATCCAGCTAGGTAAAAGAAAGACCCCAACATTTTTAGCTCTCAATTATTATAGACTATACTGGAGTATACTGAGCAGTGCATAATTATTTGTAAAAATTTTATGAAACATCGGCCCAGATTTATGGGAATAATAAAACCTTCAGTGATTGTTTTTACGCCAGCCTGGAAAAGGGAGAAAACACAATAATAAAATAGAATTCGAATTTATAATGTTGCAAGATTTGCAAATCAATAAGCAATTTTGGGGATTATGCTAGAAAGTTGGTGAGGATTAAAGCCTCAGTAGCTAACTTTCGCATGTCCCAGAGAGAAATTTTAGTAATCTAATCCTATGATTAATAGCTACATATAAAAAAGTGGGCGCGGGGAAAAGTAATTATACATAACTTTATTCTAAAGAAGACATCATTGTTAAGGCAACCCATCAATAATTAACTCAACAGATTGCCATTTGTGCCAAGGCCCAAGGATTAAACACTTTATTAAAAGTAATAATTTATGTAAATTAATTAAGATATAAAATTGAATGGTTAGTCAGATCAAATTGCAACATGTAGCAACGAAGGTACTGTTCAAGTATTGATTGACTTTTTCAGTTTGTCATTGTACTGTGGATGGTAGGCTGAGGATCTTAAGGCTCATTATGAAAGTTCTCTTGCAGAATGTCCCAAAACTTTGAGATAAGTTGTGGCCCGCGGTCTGAAATGGTCTCATTTAAGGTCCCATGATGGAGAAAACTACTTCCATAAAAATTGCTACTACATTTTTGGAGATAATCTAGGAGGCGCAGGGGATAAGCTCATTATATTTAGTGAGTCAGTCTACTACCACAATAATTCCGCTAAACACCTTGGATTTTGGCAATGTGATATTGAAGTACATGTTTATTGAGGACCAGGCTTATTTGGAAGTTGAAGAGCATCATTCTCCCATTTGGCCAATATCAAAAGGGCTTAATATGGGCGCATACCATGCTTTGGCTTACATACCCTTTGACTTGTCTCATCAGGCAGGCATTATTGTTGTCTGGTTAGTTCTTGGGTCTTGTTATATCTGATGTACCATGCCAACGGATGGTTGTGGCACACATCAAAAATCTCTTTTCAAAAGTTTTCTGCAGGAACCCACAATCTACCCCAATATTGTATTTACTTTGGCTTATGGCTAAAATCTTTAAATCTTAGAGAAAACACATTGACCAATAAATTCTAAATTTTCTGGCTGAACCTAGTCTTTTTATGAGCGGCTCTTATCTCTCAATCTATTCCTTAGATGCCTCCTTTAAGAGTGTAAAAACATTGAACGGTAGCAGGGTGGCAGTGTTGTGATTATCAAGCTAATGATCAGTGAATGATAGTCCTAATTATCGACTTAAAAGATTTGAAATAAGGTTCTCTTTGCAAGGCCAATATTCAATATTAAAGTTACATTTAGTTTCAGATGCCATCATGCTTATTATTAATTCATTGAGGCTTTCAAGCTCCAGTGCTCATAGTCTATTCAAATGGTGAAGGGCAACTTTGTATACATAAGGTGACGTTACAATTCCTTTAGAGATGCCATTATGACATGCAGTTATTTAATATATGTTGGGTAATTAGATTCTGCAAGCATCATCTTCCTGCTCTAAAAGCAGTTGGGATGCTTCATCCTATCCTCCCCTTTCTGCAAAAATACTTCACTAATTATACTATGAAGCATCTGACTCAAGGGCAAAAGGTTTTTAAGGATCTTCGTGTTCTGAGATAACGCTTCTAGGAAGTTATTTTATGTTTAAAAAGGCTTTTTCTTTTTTAATGCCCTAAGAAAATGGTATCTTACCCATTATCCGGTCTAGAGGGCATCATTGCTGAATGGTCCTTTTGAGAACGTCTTAGGAAGTTGAATGTTCCCAAGAAACTTCAAACTACAGTATGATCTAGGCAAGCTTCCCACTTCTTGATTGCTCTTATCTTTTCTAGGTATATGGTTTACCTCCTTTGAACACACATTCTAAGAAAAGCCATTGAGGACTTGTGGAACCTCCAATCTTAAGGCATCAGTTGAGGCTTGCCTTGTGGAGGGTTTTTAGATCTGATTTGACATCGAGAATCTGATGTTCCTTATATCTTTGGGAATACTAGAATGTGACATCCATATATTTAACACAGAAACGTCCAAGTAATAATCTAATTATATGATAAACTATATGTCAAAACTCATCATGAGCGTTATTATGTCAGAAGGAAAAACATAATACTTGAAAATACCAAATGGCATTTACATGTGGTGTATTTTTGACTCTCAGGGTGTACTGGTATATTGTGTAAAGTTTTCACCAGTTCAATATGTTAAACCATGTACTTTTTTGAGGTCAGCGGTAATATCTTTTCACCTAACAGTATAGTATGGGGGTCAGTTTCCATTATGGCGTTAAGCTTACAATAATCAACACAGGGTCAGAGATCACCAGATATACTTTTGGTACCATAAGGATGAGGACACTACAGAAGATTTGGACGGTGTTATTGATTCAGAATCAAACATAGATTTAATGTACATATCTAAGGCATTTTAAGATCTTCAGTTTATTGTGTATATGGGCAACCTCTGGGCACAACAGAGCCTATTTTAAGCTTGAAAATCTCAATAATAATGGTCCTGTCAAGTCTATATTATGGGCACCACGAGTCCCAAATACTTTTCAGATTGTTTATACTCCTGGATAGCAATTCTTTAGAGGCCTCACTTTCATAATCTTTAGTTTAGTCACCATGTTGGATCTTTTCACAACGTCCATTGCAGGAGCAAAGACTCTGGAGGGTTATGCGTTACTTCTTTTTCTGAAATCTGAACTGTGGAGAAAATTAATGCACCATCACATTCCAAAATTTACTAGGTAAGGTTAGTACTATAGGGTACAGAATCTTTGGTGAACGGTTAGTTAGTTTGTCATATCTTAAGATTGTCATATGTTTGCCAAAAAGTTTCATGTTTGATGTAATCTTTTATTTTAATTGTACCAGCTTTCCTTAGATTAAGGTTCCACTTCTATGCCAAGTGAAGTTTCTGATAATTCTCGTTTACTACTGTATTTATTAATGCTAATGCTTTCCTTCTTATGAGTCCATCTATAATCTACTTCAAGGGAGAGAAGAAGGTATGAGTAATAAGAAAGGCTTTGTTTAATTACAAGTTAAACTTGTTTAAATATCCTGTTGACACCTTTTTTGGAAGCTCTTAGAAGTGCCATCTACTTTTGATGCTAAATAGGTTTCTTTGTTTATTTCAGGTTCTTCTACTTCCTCAACTTCCAGACTTAAGGCCATACAAAGATGCTCAGATTCCACCCCCCCGGAAATCCTTCCCTTTTCAACACTTATACCCTGTGGCCAACATCAAATCACATTAGGTTCTTAAAAGCATAAGTTGTCTTTCTACCTCCATGGCGTATTCAAGCTCCTCTTCTAAAGACTCAGCAGGACGAGTTGCTGCAAATATTGTAAGCAGATATGGGTGTAGATTATGATGGAACATGATAGTCAGTTGAGTAGCAGAGACCTTAGCTATGGAACAAGTGGACGAAACAATTGTCCATACTTTCCCACCTTTCCTTTTTCTTGAACGGCTATCAACAAAAATGATCAAACTTCTTCCTAAGACTCATATGGACGAGCTACATGATCTATTAGGTAAAGGCAAACCTAAAGAGAATTGGGAAGTGTATTTTTTATCCATTTTTTCTATCATTTAAACCGATCTTTTGCCAGGTAAGCTGCTAATGATTTTAATAACTTTTTCACCAAAAAACAGTTCCACCAGAAGCATATAATAATCTTCCTTGAACCATCACTATGTAACGGATCAGGAGGACCTGATATGCACATTTCTTCGGATCAGGTGGCATTTAATCTGAACATGGCCCTGACCCAAAGAGCACCGAACCTGGGAAGGTCAGAGCTGGGAAAATTCGCCATTCCAAGCCCAAATTTCATCTGCGGAATGACGTTGGGCTTATGCACATCATGGTGGTGATCCGGTGGGATGGGGAATCTTTGCACATGATGTGTTGGTCGGGGTTCAAAAGAGCTTAATCAAGGAGGAGCTTATTCCATACTAGCAGGGCACTATCTAGGGGAGGATGTCGCAGCCCTAGAGGGCAGTTGCGTCTTCTATGAGGAAAAACAAAAATCAAATAAAGGACAATTTGCTTGGTAATAAGAAGATAATATATAATAAAATTATTAAAAAGTTTGGATCAGAATCATGAGCTCAACCAGTGAGCTCAGTGTGGCGTTGGAACATTCTTGGCCCTTTCATGGTCCCAGACCTTGCTGTTGATGTGAAGCGTCATGGGAACAGTGGTGCGAGAATATGTGGCAATGATAAGGCAGGGTGGTCAGGTTCAGGGATGGGCTTCTGCAGGCCTATCGCTATTATGGGCAGTAACATGGCTTTAACTGCCCAATTTGTTCATTGCATATTGGCGCAAACCGGCCGTTACATTAGGCGCAACTCAAATTCTTTTTTGTCAATTATATGGGGCCCCAGGAAGAGGTGTTGGCTCCAGGAGGGGAGGAATGGTATTGCTATGTGTTGACAGTGGTGATGGTGAGTTTCTCACTAACTTCGTAATAAGAGAGGTGTTTTGAGTGTGTGGCACAAGACCCATGAAGATGGAGGAATGTCAGGGAGGTTCTACATCTCCAAAAGGTCAGGCTGCTTTGTCCATGGAAGCTTTGGAGAAGATCCATAAAGTGGTGTCGCAGATTCTTTTTCAGGCGTGGTTGGCTCAAGCAACGAGAGAGACCCCTTTCTCGCTGCAGATTTCACAAATTATGGAAGAACTACCCCCAGATCTGGATGGGTGGGTGTCAGAGTTGATTGAGGAGCAAGGTCGCCTCCCAGGATCCATGGATGAGTGTGTCAATTGGATCAACCAGGCTGCCTGCCCAGATGATGCGCAGGATGAAGTATGGTTGGCTTTGCTGATGGTGTGTCAGGGCTGAGGATCAGTTGAAGAATATGAGCGGATTTTCCATCCATTTGCAAAAGCAGCATGAGTCTCAGATATGCAATCATTGCGAATGTTCAGACAGGGGCTGCAAGTGGATATGTTGGCAGCTATGGCGGCTGCCAAAGTTCAGAGTTTGTTGGCGGAGGAAATTGCGTTGGCGGTGCAGGTGGAGAAACAATTGGCCTTGGCGTGTAACCGGTGGGAAGATTCTATGTCCCAAGGAAGGGGCCAGTCGCCCGTAGTGGCCAGCAGAGGTCAAGGAGGTTGGCAGGGATCACCCAAGAGTTTTGGGAATATCCATGGGGGATTACTCCAGGGAAATGGTGAGGAGTTGGGAAGAACAGGTCAGGGACCCAGGAAGAGTTATAGTCCTAGACCTAACTTACCTGCAAATTGCAATCTTAGAATGCTTCAAACATTAAATCTACTTCTTTACTTTACCCTAGGCTATTTATTCTGGTGGAGCTATACTTGCATGATCGAACAGAGAGGGTGCTGGCCCTGGTGAATACAGGGTAAGGAAAATTATGTGGAGTATGCCTTAGCACAACGTTTGAAGTTGGAGATGAAGAGGGGACCAGAGGTGGTGTTCACTAATGTGTCAAGAAGAGCTCCATCATGGCGTTTAGAGCCCTTGGTAGTCATTCAGCAGGACCCATTTTGGTTAAAAGAGGGTTTCTGTGAAATCAGAAATCTGACTCATCCTGTGGTACTGGGGATGCGATGGTGGCATCATCTTCAGCCCTGGATTGATTTGCTGCATAAGACAATTACCTCGACGCCACTGATTAAGCCTTGGATGAAGTGGAAGATGGAGGTTGGGAGTGATGTTCTGAGCGGTCACAGGAGCCTTGGGTGGGATGCAAGAGGTAGAGTTACCAGCCAAATATAGTGACTTTGTTGATGTATTTGGTCCTATTGGAATATCGCCTTTTTTCCCTACAGTTCTTTTGCGTTTCATTACAGTTCAAGGAGAGGATGGATCTTCCCAGGGGGCTGTCCGGTATATGCTCTTAATGAATGGGTCAGAGAAGCATCAGAGGTCCTTGTGAAGTCAATGTTGGACAAAGGGTTAATTGAGCCCTCTATGTCTCCGGTTGTGTCTCCTGTATTACTGGTACCAAAAGCAAGTGGTTAATTATGCCCATGTGTGTATTTCTGCCGTCTGAACATGGTCACTGAGCCTGATCCATATCCAATGCCCTTGTTGGAGGATATTCTCCCAATGGTTAATGGATGCATGGTGTGGCAAAAAGCTTGACCTAGATGATGCATTTAAACAGGTAACGATAAAACTGGAGCATCAGCAATACACAGCGTTTAAGTGCCACCTAGGGGTGTATCAGTATTTCATGATGCCACTTGGGCTTAGGAATTCTCCAGCGGCAATCCAGTGGATGATTGATCATGTCCTTGGGGGTATCAATCATTGCTGTGCTGCCTAAATGGATGATATATTAGTAAATTTGTGTTCCTGAGAGGATCATGTTTAAGATGTCCGGGAAGTTCTTGGGGCAATTGGCCAGATTGGTTTGATATTGAAACCTTCCAAGTGCAAATTCAACCAAAGTTTGGTAACGTTCCTAGGCAACGTAATTTTCCAGAATTGATTAAAAGTATGTTCGGATAAACTGCATGTGGTGTGGGTATGGAATGCCCCTACTAATCAGATGGGGGTGCTGAGTTTTTTGGGAACATTAGACTCCTGCGTCAGTTTTTGAAGAACCTGTCCCAAATGGCCTTGCCACTTACACGTCTGACCCAGGACTTCCCATTCATATGGGAAAAAAAAAGGAGCAGGCCTTCAAATTACTAAAGAATAAGCTACTTACTGTGCCTGTACTGGCCCATCTGGACCCTGGGAGGCCATTCATGGTGGAAATGGACGCCTCGATTTATGCAGTGGGCGCAGTGTTGCTTCAGGAAGGGGAAGAAGGGCTTGAACACCACATGTGTTACTTTAGCCTTAAGGTGCTCCTCACAGAAACGAACTACATGATATATGATAAGGAACTGTTGGCGGTGATGGCGGCCTTGCAGAGATGGCAGCATCACCTACTCTATGCCTGGCATCCTTTTGTTATTTGGACGGATCACAAGTCTTTGGAATACTATTGTGAGAATAGATAAATGAACCAGCGGCAGGCCGGATGGCATGTAGAGCTGGTCCATTATGATTTCTTGGTGGAGTACAGGCCAGGAGCATTGAACGTCCTAGTGGATTAATTGAGTCAAGTTGAGGGCTTCATGTATGAGAAGAAGGAATTGGAGGAGTTTAATACAGCCAATATGTTTTAACTAGACCAATTTGCGATGATTGAGAATAGGGGAAATGAGTTGGGGGAGGAAGTCCGCCAGAAGCAAAGAAAATCAGAATTTGTCCAGCAACTGAAAGCCAAGATGATGGAGGGATGGCCGCACGGCCGCCATGAGGCTTTCATGAAGAGGGGTGGGCTGCTATGCCACAATTCTCACATATGGGTGCCCAACCCATCACTATGACAGGAGGTATTCCGGGATTCTCATGATTATCTGCTGGCAGGTCACCCAGAAATGGAGAAGATGGTGGAATTGGTGCAACAGGAGCTTTGTGGCCATTCCTGCATAAGGATGTCAAGAAGTACGTGTGGGAGTGTTTGATATGCACGAGGGCGAAGCCCTCAAGAAAACCACCATTGGGTAAGTTAAATACACTGCCAATACCAGGGCCTCTTGGAGCTCAATTAGTGTCAATTTCATAGTGGGACTCCCAAAGGTGCAGGGGAAGGATGCGGTTATTGTGGTCATAGATAGACTTACCAAATACACTGAGTCCTTCCCAGGTACTGGGAGTTTTTTGGCGAAGGATGCAGTGAGGATTTTAATTGATGAGGTGTTCTCCTGGCATGGTTTACCTGAGGAAATCATTTCAGACTGAGGTCCACAATTTGTTTCAAAATTCTGATTGAGTCTGCTAGGGAATTTGGAAATCAGGCCTGGACGGTGTCCAGCTTACCATCCTTAATCTGATGGACAAATGGGGAAGGTGAATCAGATACTTCAGCAGTATCTCCAGTGTTATGTGTCTGATTGACAGGATGACTGGGTTTTGTGGGTTCGGATGGCCCAGTTTGCTTACAACAATCATTCCCAGTCCTCAATGGGAATGTCACCATTCTTTGCAAATCATGGACTCAACCCCAGATTGAATGGGGGATTTGTAGGTGGAGTGTGTCAGGGGGTGGATGAGATGTTGTGTACCATGTCAGATATTGGGAAGAAGTTATGGGAAAACTTGGAGCAGGAGGTTCTCGGCAGAAGCAGCAGGAAGATCAATGAAGGGCGCCAGATACAACGTTTGAGCCTGGGGACTGTGTAAGGGTGGCGGCTAAGGACTATGCTGTCCCATTCAAAAGCTGTAAGCTGGGACCAAAGTTTTTGGGCCCATACCAGAATGTCTGAGCCATTACTCAGGTAGCCTTAAGTTAAGTTTGCCAATAGGTTCCAGAGACCATCCAGTGATTCATGCTTCCCAGCTACAAGCGTTCAAGGGAATAGGTCTGTAGCGTCCAGGACCGCTAAATCCTAGGGAAGGGGATGTTCCAGAATACGAGTTGGAACAGATATTGGGTGCAATTTGGGTGAGGGGCTTGCAGCAACTGCTGGTGAAGTGGAAAGGCTATCTGGTGGAGGAGGCGACATGGCAGACAAAGGAGGAAAGTACACAGTGCCCGGAGAAGGTCCAGAAGTTCTGGTCTTTACAGGAGGGTGATGTAACGGATCAGGAGGCTCCTGATCTGTATATTGCTTCAAATTGGGTGGCATTCAATCTAGATGTGGCCCTGATCCAAAGAGCATCAAACTCGGGAAGTTCAGAGCTGGGAAAATTCGCCATCCTGAACCTGAATTGCATCTGCAGAATGATGTCAGGATTATGCACGGTTTGGATGGTAATCTGGTGGGATGGGGAAAATTTTGCAAATGATGTGTTGGATGGTGCTCAAAAGAGCTTAATCAAGGAAGAGCTTATTCCATACTAGCAGGGCACTATTTAGTGGAGGATGTTGCAGCCCTGAAGGGCAGTTGCATCTTCTATGAAAAAATGGAAAATTTGATTGAAGTGAAATTTTCTTGATAATAAGATAATATTTATTAAAATTATTAAAAAGTTTGGATCAGAATCATGAGCTCAACCAGTGAGCTCAGTGTGGAACATTCTTGGCCCTTTCATGGTCCCAGACCTTGCTGTTGATGTGCAGCGTCGTTGGAAAAGTGCTGCAAGAATATGTGGCAATGATGAGGCATGGCAGTCAGGTTTAGGATGGGCTTCTGCAGGCCTATCCCTAGTATAGTCAGTAACATGGCTTTTACTGCCCAATTTTTTCGTTGCATATTGGTGCAAACCCGCCTGTTACTCAATATCACTCTTAAAATCCAAATCCATAGCTTCCTAAGGAGGATGTACAAGTTTTATTTTTGATTACAAATGGCTCAGGGGAGTCTTTAAACTGATCTAGACTCTTGAAAACCTGGTAGACCTCCTGAACCAAGAACACCATATAAAAGAGTTTTATAAAGCTGGTGAATGTTAGTAAAAAGCTGGTAAGATTGTTTGTATGGTTACATTATTAGTTCCATGCAGAGGTACCAAAAGGTATGTGAATTCTGCTAATGTAACAGACTGGTCAATTCCAAATATTAATAAAGGAGTTTAGAACTACTCAGGTAATTGTCCATAGTAAGTAGATCACTCCTGAAATAGAAGGTTTGTCTGAATACCTTTATAACTTTGCCTGAATAAATTTTCCAATATAGTTAGCAATATGCATAAACCAAGTAGTGCTCCTTGGTTGTAAAAGAGAGAACATGGACGCAATTAGAAGGTTGAGTTCATTGTCTGGTACTTGGTATTAAGGTCTATGATATAATATAACTTGTATTAAAATGTTTGTTATAAGCTCAAATTTCTTTATATGAACTTCTTAAGAAGTCAAAATTAGTTTTGTCAATCTTCCTTCTTTAAATAGTTTAAATATTGTGCTTACTTAGACTTTTATATGTTTATCTGATTTGAGATATAGCTAATTTTAAAGCTTTTGCTTATTATGAATAGATAATAAATAGTAATGGAGATTATGTAAAGTTTGATGGCCATTTTTATAGGCCAATTTGGTCTTGGTTGACTCAGAAGTCATTTCAGTTCTCAGAATCTTCAAAATTCAATTTCAACTTATAATTTGATTATATCATATATTTGGTATGATTCCTTCTCAAACCTAAAATCCTTACGGATTGGAAATCCTATCTATAGGCTTAGGCTTCCATTATTTCTTAAATGAGGATTTTTTTCAAATGTATTTCGCATGAAATCTTAATATATATAAATAAAGTAGGTCAGATCCATTTTCCTTCTATCTAGATAATCTTTTGTCATCATTGGGAATGTAAATGATGACTAATTTCAATATCAATTTTATCTCATCGTTCAGATTATCTTTATCTCAAATTAGTATAATGTGATGATCTGATACCAACTGAATCATAGGATCAAAAAATTTTGTTAAGTAGGTTTGACGTGATACTGGATAAATTATTTCCAATATGGCTGTTTTAATGTTGAAAATAATCTAAATAACAAGAAATTTTAGTCCAAGGTGAAAGTAGATAACACAACCTCTTTTGTGCCCTCCATTGTAACTCAATTACAGCATGGCAGATCATGGGCTCTATAGTAGAAACAGTTAGCATATTTGATTAAGAATTTCTCTACTAGTTTGTATGCTCATAAAGGACAGTTTCAGATAGAAAGAATCAGTTTGCTTCCAAATTTCTTTTAATGCCGCCTTAACTTGTTCCCAGGTGGTAAACTTCCTAAATTAGGCATCATTATCTTTAACAGAACTGTTAAGGAAGATTTGTATATGTTAAATTTTATTTGAGGTGGGCCAACCTGGGACAATACCGCACCACTTAGGGAAGTGAAGAAAATGGGAAAGGAGGATAAAACCTGGAAAACCTCCATGCGTGGCGTATGATAGGCCAGGAACTCCATGGACCGCCTTTGCTATTTGCTATCTCAATTCAGGGCATTGGTGCACAAAACCAACACAGTCAAAATTGTCCCCTACCCAAAGTCCATTACCAGGATTGAACTCAGGAGGCAGTGGTAGAAGATTTGTATACGTTAATTCTTCTGTCTTTTAGTGGCCAGTATCATAGCTCCTTCATACACAAATAAGAAACTTTGAATTTTCTCAGTACATGGGGCATACTTCTTCTTGATAGAAGGTTTAAAAGGGGCCCCAGGTCCCTAAAGAACGTTTACTGCTGGAGTAAGAATATTGTTTGGCTTTAAAGGGCTCAGGTTTGAGTGTATTGTCTTGTATGCAAGTGTTATCAAGTTGTCAACAAATAAAATTAATTCCCTATTGGAGGTTTTCATCTCAGTTTTTTATACACTGATGGTGAACTCCTTAGCGGCTTTGATCTAGTGGATTAGTGTTTTTCTGAAACCTGATCATTGAAATTCTGTTGCATCGCTTCTTGTTGAACTTCTAGTTTCTATAGCCCTGAAGTGGTTTTGTGAATCTTAGCGTTTAAAAAGCCTTTTGGGCTCGTTGGCTAAGACTTAAATCCAGACACATGCTTTCAAAATCAGAAATCCTGTTATTAAGCGCTTCTAAGGTCAATTTAGACTTAAAATAGTTGCCTTACTCTGATCAGCTTCCACAGGATACCCCTCTTAATTGCTTTTCTAAATCTTGGATTTGGGTTATTGTTTTCATCTTGGTATGGTTCATTTTGCTGAGGATCAAGGAGGTCCAGGGCCCT
>JAKSZP010012559.1:0-36096 GCA_022478985.1 Massospora cicadina
GGAACATTGGTAAACATACTCCACAAGCTTGTGAAAGATTGACTCCTTGAAATAAGTATTCTTCTGCCTACAGCTGCCTTTACATATAAGATCAGCTACCATTCAGCACCGGCAGGAGTCCTTTTCAACTGCTATATGGCAGACATTTGGCTTTACCTTCCCTGCTTTACTCTTGCGTTGAGGATACTGGCGGCGTGGAACTGCAGCTTTATTTGACCAATTCGATAGAGATGTTGATCAAACTACAAATGGAAGCATACTCTACTAGTTCAGCCAAGAAGCTTATTTGATTAAGAGACTGACCAGAGTAGATGTAGCAGACTCCCGAAGTTTGCAGTAGGAGATCATGACTTGTTCCATGACTAAAATGGATTTGGGCGAAAGAACAAGCTAGCTAACATTTGGATTAGACCATTTGAAATAATTGTTTTTAATAAATATAATTAAAATTTTTAATAATAACTGAAAGATAACTGGTATTCATGCCTATACCATTAAAAAACCCACCGGTGGTCAGATCATCAACTGAGTTCATGTGAAGTTACTTTGAGCATACAAGCAATATGAGCATACTTTTCATTCAAAGGGGTAATGTCAAGAAAATGATATGACTGGATGATAAGCTTTACATTCTGGAAAATTGTAAATTAGAGTCAAGGCAAACCTTGAGATTTAGCGGAAAGGATATCGATGTGAAGTGAATCAATTGTAACCTCAATAGTTTGGAGAATTAAAGGAATTCCGCTGAAACCTTGAGATAGACAAAAACTCCTAAAATGGAACAAATAGGTAATTACTAAGCAAAGGGTGGATTCAACTTAGAATACTGAGATAAGAGTTGAGTGGAAGGATGAGAGGGGAGAGGTTTTTTAGTAGTCTGCAGATAAGTTCTGCGTTTCATTATAATAATAAAATTGTCAATTGGGGCAATTGCTCCATATTTTATAATATCAGTTTTTATTTGGGATTGGCGATCTGCATATCAACCATTCTGTTGCTCAGTGGCTAATACCCTGTGCAAACCAGCTCAGCGAATTTAACCCATATTGCTGGAAAATAAACACGGTTTAAACTGAAATGCTGTGAAGCCCCCTAACTTCCATGTAGGTGATCTCAAGATGGTATAAACAAAGTACCTTTACCCCAAGGACCTTCTATGGAAGCTGGTGTGCAAGAGAGCTGGCCCACTCTCATAAGCAAGGTTCTGCCCATAGGATCTTTATACGTGGAGCACCCCCTCATTAGAAAATCCACACAGTCTTCCACTCTTTCGCGCTATCTTTTTTAAAGATGAAAAGCAAGATAAGGTTAAACTAATGATGATAAAAGGAGCACCAGAACATGAGGTGAAAGAGGTCTTATCCACTTGGAGGATCAAGAGAGTAATCAATACCTGGTGGCTTGGAAAAGGTATCCAGCACATAAGAACAGCTGGATCCCCAAATGAGATTGCGCTAATTACCATGAGCTTATTGAGGACTTTTACCCCCAAAATTCATTGCACCCAATCCCCTTTCATTCCAATCCCACTGTTATAACTGACATTAAACGTTTTTATTACACAAAAACTTTACGTTGGTCTGGCCTCAGAGAGGGGAGTAAACCATGTTTTTCTATGAAAGGGTAATTTAAGAGTCCTGCTGTGGCCACCAGGATGGACATGACACTACATCCCTTTTTATAAATGAATGAATGTCCCCAAGCACTACTGCTGGAGAGAATAGAAGACTCAGGACACACCCTTGTTGAGCAGTGGGTGGCTGCTGCCCCCTAGAATGAGCTCACCTTCATCTTAAGCTAGCGGACATCTGATCTACTTTATTTAGTATCAAATCCATCAAGTCATACCTAGACTATTGGGGACATTTTCTGAAAGGTTCACAAACAAGCTAGCAGATTGCAATAAAATCCCTAAAAGTGGAAAATTGCAGCGCTTGATTGAGTGAAAAATTCTCAGCAAATGAATCAATTATCCCAAAGATGCAACATTTAAGAACACTCTTGAAAGTGAGGCAACTCTAGAAAAGATCAGAGAAAAAGGTTTGGCACCCATGAAAGTTGTTAGAAACCTTCAAGTTGAAGTTTTTGCCATATGCATTAATCAATTACAAAAGGACCAGAAAACAATGGAAGATCTAAGTATGACATTTTGAAAGTTTCCAGCATCCATGGGAATATTCAATTGCTACTCAATTTTCATATAGGTTCATGAGATACCCCACACCACCATATCAAAATAAAAGCTCAGCACAGCCTATAGTAGAGTGCTGGGTATTTTGTAGCTACTTGATAAATTCTACTTTGTGTCAAGCCTTAAAGATTCTGCCCCCCCCCCAAAACTTTTCTCTCTCGTTGCAATCACTTTGCAACTTATTCAAGTCTGAATCTAGTTTGTTAATCTCACAGAGGAGATTAGTCTGCGCCAATGTCAGGGAGCAGTTGGGCAAATAAGGTAAGAGGAGCAGGTGGTAGGCCCACAGCCTCAAATGTTTGAAAACGCCATGGAGAAACCGGTGGAATAGAAAAAAAAATTAAAAAAACTGGTGGTCACTATTTCCCCAGAAATCCTCACTTGGCAAGCGCGATGCAACCAGTACATCAACACGCCGCACTCCTAACTACTCTCGTCGGTGGAATATGGAGAGCATATGTTTCTGGACATCCAACTAAAAGCTCTATGGGAAAAATTTGTGGAAGTGTACACTTTTTTCCCGACAGCAGTATATGTTGCACCTCACCCCATGTCACGTGGTTGGCTGGACCTCAGTTTTGAAAACAAGGAGGCAGCAGACAAAGCTGCTGCGGTGCACATAGTGATTGACCTCCCTGAAGGGCAATGGGTCCTTGAAACCAAATGCACCAGATGGACAAAATCAAACCAAATTTTCCTCACGTTTGATTTTTTGCCTACTATGGTAAAACGTGCCATTTTGGAGCAACACCTGAAAGATGGTCTCACCATTTATGGCAAAATACAATCTTTTGAGATGCAACGCTTTATGCTGATGCCACACCTGTGCACTGGCAAAGCCATCGCAGTTCTGACCCCAACTGAGGAGATTGCGAATGACCTATCCCAGATCCTGCACTCCACATATATCAATATTGAAGGCATACCACCCTCCCTTTCCAGGTAACCGTGGACAGCGCGCCCCCCATCTGCACCCACTGTGACACATTCAGCCATAAGGCACATTCATGCCCCACCAAGGAGGGCATCACATTCCAAGAGCACCCTTGGCAGCCATGGCCAGTGAAGAGGCGCACTACAAACCAACCGCAAGCACCAAAGAGGCTTTCCTTTGGGGAGCACAAGGCTGCTACCTACTGGTAAAACCTATTTTACTCCTAACGCCAGGAGGACATCAAAACCATCATGGCGGAAGCAACTCAGAAATCCATCAACCAATCAGATTGGGAAGCCCATGCCGATTGGGCCACCCAATCTGAGGATCCAATGGGTGACTCAATTTCACCCAATCTTTTCAACCAAGCTCCAGTAGAAAATGACTTGGTCTTAACCTACCTGAAATTTTTTTGCCCTGCTCAATGGTGCACCAAACTCATCCGCACCGCAAAAAATTTGTTCAATGTTGGGAAAACAAAAAGCGAAGGCAAAAGCCAACGCGAACCTTTCTTTTAAAATCAACAAAACTACCAATAGTGTTGCTGCAAACACCCATGCTGCTGTGAAGGCCCGTGTGGATCTAGAGGAGGCTAGTAGGCCTGGGTGCCCACCCCCTCGCACCTAAGGTGTGATTAGGTAAACCTTCACTTTAGGGACGTTGAATATCGCCGGACTCAAGGCCTCACCGTCCTGGGCTAGGAAACTGAGTTTTTTACAAAAAAATTTACCCGTGGATATCCTGGCCATCCAGGAGTCCCACTGTCCATGAGGTTCTGAGGATGCTTGGAAAATCATGCTCCTCCCATCTCTATCCTTCTGGTCAGAGCACTGTGGGGTGCTAGTTCAGAAAAACAATTTTTTCAAATTTTTATCGTCAGAATCCTTCCTCAATGGCTGAGTCCTCATTGTCATTTTCTTGTGGGCTGACGTGGCACATTCTATCGTCAACATCTACACCACAACCTGTGCACAAGAACATCAGGAATTTTTTTCATTGGTCAAATCCCTCCCGTTACCCCCAGACCCTTTTGTAGTCAGCGATATGAACTGTTGGCTAAACACACCAACAGACCGTTGGCCTTCCTCCTCCCAACCCCCCAGGTCACATAGAACTTTTGCGTTTTAAAGGCCACCCTGGGTTAATGGATGCGCCTTCGCGGTGATCCCCACTGCTTGAAAACATGATGTGACCCCACATCCACAATGGCCAATTAAGGTCCATGACCCGCATAGACCTTATCCTTATGCCGGCGAAATTCCAACCCCACATTTCCCACTTTAAAACAACAAAAATTGAATTCTCTGACCACTGGCTGGTCTTGATAACCTACCATCTACCTGTCACAGTGGCTAAGGCCCCACATTTGTGTAAACTCTGCCCTCCCAAACTTGCGTTGCCAGGATCTTCCACTTGGGTGGAATCAGCAACTTTGGCAAAAGAGTTTGTTACACCATTTTGCATGGACCCCATCTCTACATGGGTAGCCTTCAAAGAGGATGCCATCCGCCACTCTCGCCACCTCTCCTCCCAATGCTCACGAGCCACATCGGCTGTCATCTCGCGCGCTCTGGCAGAGTTGGCACACCTGGAGTCCAACATCCCAGCCACAGGATACAGCCCTTCATGGGGCCGGAAGTGGGCGGAGGCAGCTGCCCACCTCAACGCGCTCAAAAGGCAACACAAACATCGGATTTGTGTTCAGTACAGGGCCAAATGCATTACAGAGGGTGACAAGTGCACCACATATTTTTTTAAAAAAATTTTGCACCATGCCAGAGCGTGGCCTGCACACAGGTGCAAAGATCAGATGATTCCATTGCAAATATGCCAGCCAAAGTGGCAATCAAAACACAAAAGTATTACTCCAAGTTATACCAATCTGATCCAATTCAGCTAGTCGAAGTGCAGAATTTCTCAACCAAACCCACATCCGCACCATTTCCTGATAAACAGAAATAATGCATTTGATTACTCCAAATGAATTATGGACTGCCATCTGCGGTGCACCAAACTGGAAATGCCCAGGCCCAGATGGCATTCTATATGAATTTTATAAAAAGTACTTCAAATATATATCCCCACTACTGCTTGCCTCACTTAACCAGAGCCTTCTGGAAACGCGCCTTCTACCAGGAGGACAAGAGGCCTTCACTGTCACACTCCTCAAGAAAGGGGATAAGCTAGACTTAGCCAACTGGCGCCCCATTTCTTTAATTAACACGGATACAAAAATTTTAACAAAAATCATGGTTAACCATTTAGAGATTGTAGCATCTGCCACCATCTCCCTAGAACAATTCAGCTTCATACCCAGAAGGTCAATTTGGGACAACGTGCACTCTGTGGCTAATGCATGCCAGTCACCAGCCTCTGGGGCACTTGTACTCTTGGACCAACAGAAGGCCTATGATAGAGTAAACTGGGAATACCTCAGGGCCTGCCTCCATCAATTCCGTTTACCCCCTCACTTCAACAAATTTGTGATGCTGCTTTACGGAATCTGCAAAAATGGCAGTATGTGGTCCTGGCTTCTTAACGAAAGTGGTCCGCCCTCAAAGGGGCTTATGACAAGGGGACCCCTTAGCCCACTCTTATACAACTTCAGCCTTGACCCACTACTTCGAAACATGAATGCCCAACTCACTGGGGTCCATGTGCCAGGCCAAGCCCCAGTCAAGATGATGGCGTTTGCAGATGACTGTGTAGTTGGGGTGTCTAATAATAAAGATGCACGCGCACTTGAAGCTCTCATCCAGGAGTATTCCCGGGTAAGTAATGCTGCACTGAACGCTTCAAAAACTGAAATCATCCTCTTTGGTCGGTATCAAACCTGCTGGGCCCCAGCAACCAGTGCCCATCCTGTCCCATCTGCTCGCACACGTGCTCGCCCTCCCAGCTCAGCCCACACCGCCCACTGGTGCTCCCCTTCATGCCACGCCCTACCATAGGTCCGGTCCACCATCTGGGCGTATGGGTGGAGGCAGGTGGGTATGCATCAGCAGTAATGGAGAGTCATATTCTAGACAATGTGACGAAGCGCATTGCCTCCCTCAGAGCCCACCCTACTTCCCTTACTGGAAGGGTTGTTTTAGCCAAATCTATGCTCCTCTCCAAAGTCTGGTTTGGAGCCAACGCAATCGCCTTCTCCCCGGGTTTTTTCAATTCTATGTATGCCCTTCTACAAGGGTGGCTCTGGTCAGGCCGCCCTCCGCCAGCGCGGCTTGAGGTAATGTTTGGCCCTCATCATCAAGGTGGCATGGGCCTGCTTAACTTCAAAGCCCATGCTGCCAAGATCTTGGGTACCTTGATTTGGCCGTCACCGCCCCTACACCCCCCTCCCAACACTGGTCACGCGCGGCCCGCTCCAACTTTTCCCGCGCCTTGGGCCTCAACAATCCAAAAACCCCCACTCCTTGATGAAATACCTGGCTTCACACCCATCAGCCACAGGTCCTCACGGGACTAAAACCCACTACAAACGAATCCTCCTCTCCATGAGGAGCGCTGAATGGAGAATTCAAATTAGCAGACACACAGCCCAGAGAGGCCGCCCCTCTCCTCAGTTCACACAAGAGGTACAGGAACTACCCATCCATGATGGCGTGATCCCCACACGGCCCCATGTCCTATCCAGGGTGGACTACCTGGACATGATGGACATCCCTTACTCCATTGAGACCCAGAAGACTATCTGGAAATACGCACACCATCCTCTGTTGCAGCCTCAAATCCGTTCCCATGTGTGGCGCTGCATGAGATGGGTGTACCGTACAGCTGAGCACTCTAACGCTTTACACTCATCCTGCGTCATGTGTGGCCAGTATGGAAAGCAGTTCCACCGCCTGGAGAAGTGCCCTACCTCTAAAGTGATATGGCGCAAAGTTCAACGTCTGCTGGGCCAGGATCAACGCATCCCTTCAGTCTGTCAAGATATATGTTTGCTCTATCAATGGCCTCCCCCCTTCCACCCTCCCTCCATGCTCTGGTGGTTGCAATCGCCATGTGGACTATCCACACGATTGTCTTGGATGCCATCGCAGGCTCCACCCCCACCCTCCCAGAAGCTGTCCACAGATTCTGGTCTCATTTGGTGGACCATTTTCAAGTGTGGATGTTTGGATACCTCCCACCGCGCCACTGACAGCTGGTCTCCTCCTGGTTCCCAGTTTGGCTCATCTAATCAGACCCTTTCCTCCACACGTGTTCAATTGTGGCTACGGCCCCTTCACACGTTCCCTCCCCCTCCCCATAAGTGGCGTTCCCGCTGGCAACAAGAGATAGCATCGCTTTTCTGGGGTGCCTTCCCTGTTATTACGTTTTGTCTCTTTTGGGTCAAATTCGCAAGTGTCCATCTCATGGACGGCCTTCCTCACTATAATTTAAATTTAAAGATTCTGCCCCCTTCAGCAAAATTGCTACAACTTTTTGGAAAGCCCCCACTCATTGTTTTTCATGACGGTGGCCATTTCTTTTAATGTTCTTGGTACTGGTGTCACTCTATGAGGAGAGCCAAGAAGCCCACCTCAGAGAGCGACCTCACTAACTTCCCCTTCCAAGACTATGCAAACGCCAATACTTTTTCCAAATTTAAAAGTCTAAATGAAAAATCCAATCTATCATACTCAAAAAATTTGTGGAAATACTGAAACAGAGAAGAATGTTGAAATGATACTGGCAAAATCAAAATTGGTAATACAACAGCTACACCCATTAAAGATGCATGCTTAGTACACCTCCAATTGCAAGCATAATCAAGAATGGAAGACACAGCAACCCCCAACTAGATCAAGTAGCCTCTCCTCATCCAGAAATGTATGGGAAAGTTTATTGCTATTTTTAGCTTAATGGTTAAAGTGGTATTTATAATCATAGCTCAATACTTCCTGCATCATTGCCCAAGCGGAATTATTCTCAAATAATTATAATGGCGATGAAGTGTGGTCTATGGATTCTATCATGAGTATTGGAATATATCTTGGAAGCCAAGTAATTACTTGTCATGTCAGAGTGCTAACAATAATATATATTAGATGTTACTCAGATCATTTAAAAAATCAAACGTAATGGTTGTTTTGTGGGTAATATAATTTGTAACTTCCAATGAAATAGATTTATATTCTTAAAATCATCATGTGCTTCTTAGTATCACCCTGGTATGTTTGGCCCTTACTTGTCATAGTTCTGCTAAATAAAGTAAGATTGGTCTTCCAGTCTGGGTGTGTAACCACCCAGTGAAAAGTCCAATATGTCAGTGGCAAAGCAGCCCTAACAACTTGTAGGAGAACGCCCTAGTAGCTCTGTGAGCTTAGTAAAAGTTTATTATAATACCAAAGGCATTATAGCAAACCAAATGACTGATATGGGGTCAACTGTGGATCTTTCTGGAGGAACTCCAAGGGTGATGTCATAGAGGTTAACCGCTCCTCCTGGATTGGCAGTTGCTAGCCTCATTTGATGTCTCAAAATCCTCTGATTGCCATTCATTTTGTCTTATAATCTCTGGAAGCACTGTTTTCAATTCTAATGATAAAAATTATAATCAAATTAAATTGTTTCAATCCATGTATGAGGTGAGCTTGTGAATTGTTTAAAAAATTTTAGGGTGGATTGAATAGCTGTTTAGAGTTGCAAAAGTGTCAGAGCAGTGAAACGATTTGTTAGTAAACTGGGGTGATTGCCTGACAATAGATGCTCTAGATGATCTAGCAACTGGGAATATTTCTCAGGTTAAGCAGAACGTTGTTCCTCACTTATTTGCGGTGCATGAAAGTCAGAAAGTGGAAGCTTTTAGGGTGCTCATACTGGACCAAGCCAGTGGTGGATTGGTAAAGTGAATCTAGCTGGTTGTATTGTCCACTATGTACAATGAGTTAGAAGGCCCCTGGTTATCCAGATTACTTTAATATAATGGTGTGTCATCAAGATTAATCTGGAAAATTTTATTGACTCTATGATACTTCAAATTGGAATAAAGATTAGGTGCACAGCACCTCACAATTTCTGCTTTAATGCGGTGAGCTGACAGATTAAATGATTTGGAGTGCTCACTTAACAATCATCATCCCCAAAATACTGATGGTGACATGCTTCTCCAGACTTAAAGATAAATTGTTGAAATTTGGATTGTCTTTGAGAGCCCAAGGAGAACAAGAGAAAAGGAGAGAAAACAGATTTATACTTATCAAAGGCTCAATATGACAATGAACCAACAACAGACTCTAAAGGGACTGTTGTCCTTATATTTAGTGTGGGGTGGGGATTACGGGTGGCTCAGTCTAGCCCTTCTTGGGCACTCTCATTGTTAGTTCTCATTGGTCAGGTTGAGAAGAGCACAGAATTTTAGGGGTTTGTTAGATAATTTCCATACAAGGCCATATAAAATTTGACAGCAGATAGCTTGTTCAATGTCAGAGGTGCTTTGATTAAGCCAAAACTGATCTGATCTTCCCAGATTGTATGTTTAATGTGATCTGCTTCCTAAGGATTCAATTTTGTTAATCAATTTGTATTAAAGAGTCTCATGTTTAAATTCTCAACTCAGATCAGCAACCCATGACCCGAATTTTATAATTTAGTGACCTGAACCAGTTAATCTGGCTTAATAAGATTTCCCTGAGTTTCAAGGCTGACTTTCCTAGTTCCAAAGAGGGTAGGGATGACAGGTTCAGTTATGATGAGACTGGGAGTCCTGGTGGTGGCTCCTGATCAGAGCTACTTCCCTACAGACCTCCCTGATCTTTTCCATAAGGTGAGAATTTAGAAATGGGGTTACAGTCAGTGGGTCCTTGGGGTCCAGAGCAGTGACCCACACTAATCAACAACGTGGTCCAGATCACCCCTTAGTCTTAGAACTATATATTATTATCCTGGCAATTTAACCAGTAATTATGTCATGAGCCATGATAATATAATATATGTTAATTTTTTATATAGGATAACTATGTGCTTAATCCTTGCAGCTTTCAAAGCTTAAAAGCGTCATTTTTACCATAGTATAATATATATTCCAATTTTATATTTTTGTTAGAAAACTGCTAGCCAGAGTTCTTAGTTTGAGCCAATATCTGTGACCCCAGTTAATCTATCTTTATCTTTATATACTCATACCAACTTAACACAAGTGAAACATTCCTTAACAAATCATGTAAAAAAATTGTTCTAAGCGGGGTATGACTTTATTTATTACATTTATGATGATATATATACTATTATTGGTAATGTTTTGTATTTGTTAATGTGTACTATAAATTTTATATTAATTAAAAGATATATAGCAAATTTGCATTATTTGGGATTGCAAAACGGAGTATGAATGTTTATATATCATTGTAAGCAGGTATATATAGGTAAGTGACAGATAGTTTTTAAAAAATGAACCAAAGTAACCAAACTCAACATAAATATTTCAATTGGACCTAGATAGAGGGTTTCATTTTTAGATCATGATATATAAATGAAATATATTTTTAAATATAGAAATAATATATATGTTCTTAACTCATTGGATTAACAATACAGTGTCTGCAAAAATTAAAGTGGTTCTGTCCGTCTATCTGTCTTTGTGTGTCCTAACTCCTTTTTAGTATAATAGTTTCAATTTATTTAGCCAAGTGGTCAAAGATTGTTGATTCAACTAAATTTCATGAAATTACTCGTTAATCAACTTAATGTCCTTTCTCCATCAAATTTGATAAGTTCAAATTATTTGGCTGAGTGGTTAAGTATTATCAAATTAGCTGTATAATTAAATATATCATTGAATTACTCAGTGATCAACTGAATAATAGCAAATAATTCAGCCAAAACGACAATACCAATTACCATTAAACTTTAATTATATGTTGGTTCTATATTTCTCTATTTAAAGTTTTTTTCTCATCTTCATCCCGTTTTTCAGTGATTTTATTGTAAAATGAAGTCACCACTTCAATTTACTGTGATACCAATCCAATGATATCCATTTAATGCCTGCTGCTCCTGTTTTGGGATTTGGAAAAAACCCTCCAAGCATTTTTACCCAACAGGAAAATGCTTGCGGCTTGGCTTGGCAAGTATTCCCAATAATTAAGGTCTGCTGGTTCCTGAAAGACCTCACTTGTACCTCATGCATGTCCATCCAACTTGACCCCACCCTAATGATCTCCTAACTCCAGAATTTGCTTCTTCCTTCACATCAACTATGAGCACTTGTTCCCATATGCTGACAAAGCATTCGTCAAGCTTGCCTCTGGCATCTTTATTTAACCAAGGTAAGATAACCAGGGGATAGTCATCACCAAAACTCAAGACCTAAAAATAAATCCTTACTGAAATAAAACGAATGAACCTCCTAAAATGAGTGGACAACACACATACCGTGAACTCAACCTATCAGGTGGGACAGCTGGAACTGTTTATACCATCATGGCGGAAGGGGAGGGGGATCAGGGGGCTCATCCTTTCCCTCTACTTCATCCCAAAACATGGCATTGTCTACGGCGGAGAGCAGGGGCGTCAGGGCATCAGTGGGATGTGAAAATATATTTCCTGTGATTGAGAGTGGTAGGAATGCAGCTGTTATATATAAGTGTTCTGATGTAATTTGCCAATGCTAGTTCAGATTTCATGCATATATCAGGTAGTTTTTTTAACGTGGTAATATTGGTGCAGGTAATCTTTGATTTAGGATTTCGAATTATCTCTGCCATATGCTGGATGGTATTGTTAGCTTGTTTGTGGGCTTCAATCAACATATTTCCTTTGTACCTTATTGGCTTTGGAGGGAATATTGGGAGGAGGGATTCCTCCTGTGAGCATTGCCACTGATTTGGCAACAGCTTTGCGGAGAGGGCAGCAATCTGGCTTAGTCATTCCTTTAACAGCCACCTGGTGGTCATCGAGGAACATTCTGGCATTTTGCTGGGGGCATATAAGTGAGGGCTAGTTCATCATCTTGGTCAATATACACAAACTGCTCAATTTTATATTGAGGTCCTCAATTATATTCCCAATTTCATCAATTTCAGCTAATAGATCCCAAAGAGTTTGGTTGACTTGAATTGGGGAGCCGGCATATTCCTGAGATTTGGTTGGTTCATTGGAGGGTGCATTAGATTGAACTGGGGTCCAATTTTGTGCTTGATTGGATGGAGCGTTTTTGAAATTGGTGCGAGGAGGAGGTTGATTGGTGGCTGTTGGCACAGCTGCAGCAACAGGCTTTGGAGGAGGAAGTAGGATTGTACCCCATATCAAAGCTGGCGCAGGGTGGGCGGTGGATTAGAGGCCAGTGGATGAGAAATCAGCACTGTCAGAAGCAGCTAGGGATGGGCACTTGCATTTCAAGTGGTATAGCTTGAAACAGGATAGACAGATCATCCGTCCACCCTTGACGCGGGCCCAGAATGGATGGTAGGGGGCAGAGAGGATAATGGTGTGAGGGGGAATTGACAGGGCAATTTTATTTGAGTCAGGGCTGATTGTGGCATATGCCTGAGGCCCATCGAGGCGTGTGGCCCCATTTGGTATTACAAATTGCAAGATGGGGTTGGAGCCATAGGCTTCCAAACCTTCCATCAGCTCCTGGTTGAGCACCTCAGGGGGAAGATGGGTGGGCAAACCAGAGAACTGAACATTAAAGTGGTATCCACTGGGAGCCAGGTCTGAATTGTGGGGAGAGGGGTACCCTGGAAAACCAGGGGCACAGTAGCTGCAGTGGCGGCATCAGCTTCATATGTGAAGCCAAGATCAAAATACCTCTTATTGGGGCAGAAGTCAATGAAACTGGTGGTATGCATCACTGCCTGAGCTATTTCAATAATGGCTTGGTCATGTAGGGGAAAGTTTCCCATAGTTGACCCTAAGGCTGAAACACATGTTGCTATTGGGGAGCACCAGGGGCAGCGGGGCACCGCTTGGGTTTGAGTGAAGTGGGTGTCAAGATCCTTGGGAGGAACGAATCATCCCAGAGGTTTGGTATGACTGGGCGAGCCAGTCTGAGCGTGTTTTCCTGTCAGACAGAAAACTGCAGGGGGAGTTTCGCCGCTGCCCCACACTGGTGCAGCCTGTGGGGAATTTGAGGACATCAGAGAGAAACTACAGTGGGCAATTGAGATTACTTTTTTATCCATATATTTTGCTCAGAAAGTTACGCTGAGCGGAGAGAGAGTTCACCACACAGAGATGCAATGAGCAAGTCGCCTCTGCTATTTTTTTGATGGTAGGGTTTATAAAATTTTGGCTTTTTATAGGGCTACTTTGATATCGGCTATCCTCCAAGGAGGATGCAGAAACAGTATTCCCTTTAATATAAAAAGCTCTCCCATTCTTACCACTTGTACACGCCTCCCTACCAGTTTCATGATGATGGTATCTTTTGAAAAAACTACATTCTTATTTTCTAGCCAGCTTTTATATGATGAATTGATGGCAGGGCTTTCAGCCTAT
This sequence comes from Massospora cicadina, assembly GCA_022478985.1. Lineage (NCBI taxonomy): Eukaryota > Fungi > Entomophthoromycota > Entomophthoromycetes > Entomophthorales > Entomophthoraceae > Massospora > Massospora cicadina. Next base: position 13,551 of record JAKSZP010012559.1, read on the forward strand.
GTAACCAGCCCCATCTTCCACTTTAACCTACCTTAAAGTAAAGAGCGCCTTGCTTCCCCTTATGCCATTGCTACCCTCAACCCCCAGATCGCCCAGCAGATCCCCATGTTCTCACCTTACTGCAGCACCAGCTTATTGCTTTTGAGCTAAGATTAACAAGGGTGACACATTTGCCCTATCTGTTTTTCATTAGCCATACTAAAAAGGCCTGCCAACACTTCTGACACTAGTTCCACACCCACTTTGGATTCTGCACTGGCTGCTTCTGCATGAGGCATCTTCTGCCCCTTCCACCTCAGCCCACTCAATTGCTGGGCCAGCGCAAAGCTTCTGTCCACATTTATACCTCCCACTTCACTCAACCACCAGTATTGAGTTCAGCCAATTAGGATCAGGCTTGGACTAACATTTATACCCAAGCGCCATCCCAATTCACTCCCCTATACCTAAATTTCCACTGCTTCCCCACTAACACTAACCAAAATCCATGATAAATATTGGATGAGGTTTATTTGGTGTTATCTCATCCTTACTCAAAATCATTATCCTCAATCAATTTTCAAACTCTATATTTGATGCACTGTCCAACCCCAAGCAGTATGTTCCTATGATGAATGCTGAACCATTTCTTAGTAACAATCAGCTCTCTGTGGATGCAGATTTCTCCAAAAATTATCACCTCTGTGAAGCCTACCATTGATTGTCTCCATCTTAGAAGAAGTTTTGTCCAAGCCCACATTCCCCCCTGAATTTCCCTGTACCATACAATCCGGAATTACAATGTTGCACCGTTCCACAGAAGCTACTGCTATGAAAATTTGGTCACACTCAGTGTATAATAGAGTTATTATCCATTCAAATGCCTCCCAGATGTCTTATATACCTTATTTATGCATGGATGCTGAGCATCACCTTGCTAAATATGTTGCTGGCCTCAGCCTGGCCCAACTTATCTCAATTGATACTCCCTTTAAGAACTTTGCACCTCATACCACTTATGCTCACATTCCTTAGCTGTCTGCCTTAGTCAGAGCTAAATGTGGTATTGGTTTAGGTACCAAACTATCTTCCAGTCCCCCCTCCCCCTCCGCCATGGGCTGTTAGCAGTTAGCTGCTTTCCCACCTGGGTGGTGTTTAATTCACCAATTTTATTTTTAAATGCTCAAGTGGGTTTTTGGTTTGGTAGTTGGTTTTTATACTTTTTCTTTTAGCAATCAGTATGTCATTCCCCTGGTCAAATTGACTCAAATAAATAATATACAATTCTATATATATAGCTTTAATTGCCTTATTTAAAAAGAAAAAATAAAAATTGTTTATGATAGATTCCAAAATCTATAACGAATTTATAAAAAGGTTTTCTATTTTCAATTTACTTGTTTAGAAGGAGATATAAAACATACTTATATATGATGTAATTTGTTATCTTTTCCTTTCTTCTTGATTTTACTTTAAAGCAAATTTTATAATAAAGTTTATTTTTCCACCGCCATCCGGCCACGCCAGTTTTCCTATCTATATCCGCGGACCCACCACCTTCTGCTCCAATGTGGGGTAGCGACACTTCACCACCTAGCATTTTCCGCCCTGTGGGCAAACACATTCGCACAGGTTTGAATATCCCGCCATCTTCTTCTGGCTGTTTTGTCCCCCCACAGGACTTAGCGCTCCACCTGGCGCGCATCCACCCACTCAACCCCATCCTCTTGCCCTCCCTCGTCTTACAATCTGATTTTTCCTACATGTTGACTATGGGCGTTTATTCCCATATGCCAAAAAGACAATTATCAAATTGGCCACCGCTGAATTTGCGCTGGCTGGCTTTATTAATTTCTGCCCATTTAAGAGCTATTTTGTTATTGGCTTCCAAACGGAGGAGGACGTTGCAGCAGCGGTTTCTACTCCCCTTGTTATAAAAAACACTCCCATAACAATTACCCAAACTTGCCTACCTACAGACACCACAAAGGTGGTGTTTTTTGCATCCCTCCCTTTCCACCTCCCACCCCAAATTTTATATGAACAGTTGATGGCGGGGCTTCTGGCTTATGGTACTCATCCCAACCTCATCTTCGCTCTTCCCTCTGGTGCAGAGCGCCTTTCTTCCCCTCGCGCCACTGCTACCATAGTACCACACCACCCTGCCATAGCCTAACAAATTCCCCCATGCTCATATTGCAGTGGCACCTGAGCACTTTTTTGGGCTCATCTGGATAGTGGGTCATCATATTTGTCCCCTCTGTTTTGGGTTTGACCCATTCCAAAAAACATACCCCTGAGCCACTTCCTCTGATGCAACTTTGGCACCCTATTCAGCAGATTCTGAATGGGGTATTTTGTTGCCCCCTCCCACTCAATGTTCTCGTTCAATGGGCCAAAGTGGGAAACCATCCCCACCAAATCAACCTCCCACATTAACCCACCCAATTTCACCCATGCCAATCAGAGTCAGGCTTGGACCACCATTTGCACCCAAGCAGCCCATTCAACTATTAACCACCTAAATTTGTCATCCACTATTCTCGTGAACAAAAATCCATGGGATCTATTTGCCAAGGTTGATGAATCAGGTAAAGTTATCATGAGTGAGGACTCTGGTGAACCTCTCAGACAGTTTGATTATGGTCAATCTGAATTTTTCCCTTGTGATTTTGAAAAAACCCTATCCCCCAAACATTTTGCTCCTAAACCCAATGCCAACCCTACTAAAGTAACCTCCAGCTCACCTTAGCAGCGGTGGCCTCTCCCCATTGCCCAAACCTATGCAAAGCAGTGGCCCAATCAGTGGCTCAATTCCAACTAGGGCTGTCCACACTCTACTACCCCCTGAATTCCCTGAAGCAGCCCAAAGAAAAATCACTAAATTTTTCAGCAATGCTGAAGCTGCTGTCATGAATGTCACTAAACTAGCATTCTTTGACCCGTCTGCTAAAATCACCCACCAAAGTTTATCTGATTTTGCCCAACTCCCCAATGCCTGCATTTAAGCTGAACATCACTTAGTGGAATTTGTCAAAGATGTCTACCAAGATGATCTTAATGTTGAGAAAGAGAACTCATTTTATACCATCATCCACCCACACTACGCTGATGCCCCAACGCCCTGGCTCTCCTCTTTAGTCCATTTCTATAATTATAATGATATTGCAAGGCGAATATGTCTGCAGAAAGAGCCGCCTGACCCCCCTCACCCTCTGCCATAGTGGGTTAGCATTTTCCGCTCTCCACCTGGTTGGAGATTTTTGTTTTGTTTTATCATTCCATTCATTTGTACATTTGTTTCTTTTGCTCTTTGTGTATTGATAATGTCCATCCCCTGGTCGGCGTAACTCAAATAGATTTTAAATTTTATAAAGTAATTTTGAGTATATTATGTTTAAGTTTCTTTATTTGAATGCTGTGCTGTATATATCAAATAAGATCATCTAATTATTATTTAGAAGTATTTTAGTTTGGCAATCAGAAAGTTTAAAACAAAAGTATAAGTATAATGTTGATTAAATTAATCAATAATAACTAGCACATTGTATCAATTATCCAGTGCTTTGCCACCTCAACCAAAGGCTCGACTAGAATTAATATAGCATTTAATTGAGCGGTTTAAGATAATTAGTTATTTTATAGGTTTATTGCTTTACAAGTGGTTTGATGTTTATTTGGCCAATTTGATAGACTCAATGGTTTAGGTAAGCATTTGATGACCTAATTGATTTGACACATCATTTCGATAATCTTTGGTTAAGAAGTTAGTGGTTTTTATTAAATAGTTCATTGGTTTGCCAAGTATTATGTAGTTGTTTGTTGATTTAACTAAGTTTAATTACTTCCTTAACCTATCAATGGTCATCTTATCTACCAATATATTGAACTAAAATCCTTAGAATCCTTTAGTATATAAACTCAAGCAACCCTGAGGTAAGCAACTTGCATGTTTTTATTCAAGGCAAGAGAACCATGAACCAACTTAATTGGAGAAGCAGCTTGTATATTTTGTCATAAAACCACCTTAATTGCCTATCTATTAACAGATGTTCCCTCCCTTGTCTTATATTATTGCTAACTATTCATTTTCATCTGCTTTTCCTTTTAAACCCCAAAATTCCCTTTTCCATTTGCAAATCTTCAATTGATCAGGTATAAAAACTTTCTCCCAATTTTTAATTAAGTATAAAAAACACTTCCCCTCTAACTTTACTGTTGCTATTTCTCAGGTTTATCCCCATCACACTGGTTCCAATATTTTGGACCATATGTTTTCCTGTGAACACCAACCACTGACCACCAACATGACCAATATACCAGAAATCCAAAATGTCACCTGAACCTCAGGTCATTATTAACCTGAGATTCCTGAGCCTTCACAACAAAATGTTTATCTTGCCAGGGATGAAACACAGAGCCTATAACCAACGTACATGATGAACAAGTGACTGACACCTATTTATTAAACCTGCGTCAAGAAGACCCTTGAGAAGTTCAACCACGAGCTCATTGATGAGTGGTTTGAAGACTATAATGCTTGGGGAGATGACTATGAAGTCATTTCCAAACAACGCCTGTGATTATTGGTCAGCTTGCTCACTGGAACCACTCAAAAATGGCACAATTCTAACCTGCCTTATGAACCTTGGACCCTATAGAAAGCTCGCAACAAGGAAAAAATTCAAATTTTGGCTAATCAACTATGCAAAAAGTTACTTTCAGCTTCACCTCCAGAATTTTTAGTATCGGAAATTTTTTTCCAAATTTGAGATTTTCTTGTTCTTTGGGGGCAGATTACTTAATGATACAGTGAGTAAGTTGATAAGTAACTCCTTGACTTGTTCCTTAGTTCCCTCAAAAGCCCTTACCTTGATGCATAAAACTGGCACAACTGACATGTTTGGATCAAGCCATTGTTGTTTGCAAAACTATTTTAATTGTGACCACCGCCAAAAATCAACCCCAAAATTCTGCTGTCATAAATTCATGAACTAAAGATTTAGATGCCTCTGACACCAAAGATATTCCAAAAATCCCCAACATTAAGCCTCCTTCATAGCTTTATCAAAAGATACACACCTTCACCAAGCAAGTCCAGAAAATGAACATGTTGGTTCAGAGGTAGCGGCCCTACAACAACCTTCAATGCTTTAATTTTGGTCAACTGGGGAATCATTTATCAAGTTTGAGCTCCTTGCATATAATGCCAGATAGTCCATCAAGGTGGACGTTGCTCTTATTGAGGAGAGCAACAAAGTTTTGCCACGCCACCTACCACAAGACATTCCAACCTTCCTCCGCCAGTTTGCCAGTCTAATCCCCCTCATCCCAGAATGCCCATGCAATTCGTGATCAAGTTTATTCCAAAATTTAAAACCCTTGCAAAAAATTCAATATGTGAATGAAGTTCCCTCAGATGAATCTTACCAGTTGGCCTTACTATTGGAGCTATATGCTGCCAAAAAGAAAAGAATTAGATAAACTATGAGCTCAAATGTTACCCCTAAATTCCCAAAGAGTATCTTGATTACTTATTTATTTAACCAAGGCAAGCTGACCAGGGGACAGGCATTACCAAAAGAAAGAAAGAAATAAATGACATGAAACCTGAACAGGGTCAACTCCATTAAAGAAAGTTTTACCACCTCTGGATCAAAACTCAAATTTTTCTGGTTACATCATGGGTAAGGTTTTCGTGTTATTAGACCTACTAACCGCCAATAGCTTCCTTTGGCTGGCACCCCAATAGATGTGCAAAGGGTGGGAATTGAACCCACAACCTTCAGGTTGGTAGCCTTACGCCCTTACTGACTCGCGTTCCTCCCCCAAGATTACTTATTTAATGCATGCAGAAACCCGAAAATCATACAAAACCAAAGTTGCTACACTTGGATACCTGAAGAAAATCAATATCAATGATTCATTGAATGCCAAATCCCCTAAAGATGATCAAAGCCCTGGAATCTATATAAGGGGAATATAATGATAATCCCTGAGTCCAATCAACCCCCAGGAACTTCCTTTGCCTTATATTGTCCTCAAACATCAAGATGAATTGAAGTAAATAAAAAAAATTTTCAACCCCAAATCCATATCATCTAAAAAAAAGCCTCAACTTCCCCTATTGCAACCTGATCCAGACAAACAGTTTTAAAAAAATTGCCTGCTCAGTACCCTCTTACGTTGCCCAAAGATTAGCCCCAGCTCAACTAGTTATCCCCTATCAACCTGATGAAATTTCCGCTGCCAGGACTTTGAAGAACACTACTATTCCAGTATCTCTCAGAATTAATGCAAGTCAAGCCCTGACTTATGTCAAAATTTACACCAAACAATAGGCATTATGCGACTTTAAATTATTAACCAGAAACCTAAAATCCCTTTACCAATCAAGGAGCACCCCACACTTAAAGATCCTTTTTAAACATGTCTTCCTACTCACTTTGAGTTCAGACCCTTGCCAAAATTCTCACTAAGAAGTTTCTGCTTGATATTGGCTATGAAGATATCCTCAAAAGTGACTTTGACTTACTGATGGCCAGCAACTTCCAACAGCCTTACTGTGGTCAGATATTCAATTTACCCTAGAGATTGCCAGAAAAAGTAAAATTGATTAATGCTGCTTTTTTCATGATTCTTTCCTGATGCGACTAAACTCCAAAACCTTTGAGTAATTTATAACCTTGTAAGATTCAAAAATTAACGGTGGTACATGCAAACTGATCAGGGTGTGAAGACGCTCCCCATCCAATACACCCATGCTCCATTAGTCTAAGACTAACCACCTGCTCAACTTACCATATACCTATTCACTAAAGTTTTTGAGTAAATCTAATATCTGAGCATCTCCAGAATCAGAAGTGTCAGGATTCTAGCTCCACTTAAAGAGATCATTCAATCCCATGATGGGACTTTAATTTGATCCAAGGGTCTCAAAAAAACCTTTGTCAGGTATTATCCCCATTTACCTGTAGTGAGACCTCTTGATATCGGGGTTCAAACTCAAACTAGGAGATCAGATATCATTACTTTAACAATTGTACCTAGGCACCGCCAAATTCACAAATAGCCAATCAAGTTAGATCTTGGCTCTTGTATGCTTAGATATTTTCTTAAGTATTTACCAATTTATTTTATAATTATGTTTGAGAAAAATAAACTTCTTTCTCTTTAACTCAACTAGTTTGGTTGCTGATACCTCATTAACAAAGTTATTAGAATAATTGCCAATCAAGAGTGGTTTCACCCTTAATTGTTAACCGCTATTCAACTTGAAAAATTTCCTCGCGCCTGGGGGCTTTGGATACCCTGAACTCTTTTAGGCAGTTTCATTTTATCCCAGCATCCTAACAATAAGAATAGGGAGACATTTCAATTACCACTGGATTATGAGGACAGTATTGAATAAGGTGAAGATGTCACCCCTTTATAAAACTGGGAGCAACACCACATTGCCATCTGTGACACTGAACCCATTAAGTAACATCCATATCTACTGTCTTTAGCTTGTGAACACTTAGTTAAGGCTGAAAGTCAAAAGAGACCATCCAATAGGCTTTGTCACCCCTCTGAACTTCCTTGGACTTCTTTAGTAGTTATGGTGCCCAAGAAAAATTCCTACCAATTGCCTCTAATCTCTAACTCCCTCAGTGACATAGGGGGAGCTAAGTATTCCTCCACTTTCAATTTCTCCTCTGGATACTACCAACTGGAACAGGCTGAATATTTTAAACCCACATTTGCCACATGTCCCTCCTATCAAATTTTTTGGAATCAACCCAACACACCCCTTTTGAACTTTTATTTGGATAAATAATCACCCCAACTTTATTCAGCGATTACAAAGTAAGATTTTAGCTATCACAACTCGCACAACTGCATAAGAAACTTCAAAGGATTACAATTTTACCGTGGGCAAATTAGTATTAACTCCCAAGGCCTAAAAACCTCAACTCCAGGAAAATTAGAACAAAAACGAATAGGGTAATGTCATAAACTTCTGAGATCACTAAACTATCAGCAGCTGTACAATCATTTGTTTTATATATATTACCATTTATTCATTTTTATCTGATTTACCATTGAGACCCCGTTATTCTCTTTTCCATAAAAAATTCTCAATTGATCAAGTTTAAAAACCTGTTCATAATTTTAATAAGCTATCAAACCACTTCCCATCTACTTTTTACTTTACTTTTTTCTGCAAGAAAGTATCTGTAAATCTCTTGTTTCCTGACAGGTGTTGTGGAAAGAAAAACCAACCAAATAAGGGAACAGATTGCTGACAGCAAAGGTAAGAGAGCTCATCAATAGACGCTGGTACACATAGGACCCAGGGACAGGGTGTATAAATTTTACAATAAGTAGATATACTAAAATGTGAGAATATAATTTGGATTCCAGGGGGAGTCTATCACCAAGTGCAAATCAGTTTCAGACTCTTGGGCATCTGTAATGTAACATGTGCAACCTGGTCCACACAGACTTAGTCAGCAAAAACTCAAATCTTCTGAGAAGATGATGGTCTGCTCAGATAAAGCAAGATCAATGGAAAATCAGATTGTGAATTGGGTTGTCAAAGGTAAGAAATCCAAAATTAAGAAGCAGTCCGATAAGCAGAATGTGACACTGGCAACTCGGATTTTTCAAATTTTGATCAATTGGAATGTTGAGCCTTCCTGAATGATGATCTGGTAGTCATCTGAGAGCTTAGGCTGAAGGAGCTTAGTTGAGGGTTTGCAGTGCTATATTAAAGAGAAAACAATAACTTAGAATTTATTTTATCTTTTATAAAAATAATCAATATTAAAAAACTTTCTTTCCACTCAGAGTCACTTTTGAGTGATTTTATTTAAAAAAAGTAAGTAAACAACTATTGATAAAACGCTATCCACTCTTATTCAATCACCAATGACGTCAGATTTTCTGCCAGATGCTCCAATGTGGGGCAGCAGCGATCCCCCACCCAGCGTTTTCTGTTTGGAGGGAAAACGTGCTCAGACTGGTTCATCCAGTCCCACTTAGTCCTTAGGTTGGTTTAATCCGCGCAAGGATCTCGCCATCCACCTGGCACATACCCAGGCTGTGCCTCGCAACCCAGTCGTTCTCCTCCACTCCCAGCTCCATTTTGGCCTTCAGGTCAAGTATGGGAGATTGTTCCCATATAAGGAACAAGCAATTGTTGACTTGGCTCAGGTGGTGATGCTGCCAGCTGTATTCATAGACTTCCGCCCCTTTGAGGGTATTTTGACCTTGGCTTCACCTGTGAAGCTGACGCCGCCACTGCAGCTACAGTGCCTATGGTCTTCAAGGGCACCCCTATACCAACAACGTGCACCCAACTCCGCACCAACACCACCATGGTAATCCAGTTCACAGGGTTGCCCACCCATCTCCCCCTGCAGTACTCCATCAGGAGTTGATGGAAGGTTTGGCCACATACGGCTCCAACCCCATTCTTCAGTTTGTGGTCCCCAATGGGGCTGCTCGCCTATCTGGGCCTTGGTCATTCGCCACAATCAACCCAAAACTTTTAAAAATTGCATTGTTTCTTCCCCCCGCCATTGTACCCTCTGCCCCTGACCACCAATTCTGGGCCTGTGTCAAGGGCGAGAGGACAATCTGTCCTTCCTGCTTTGAGTTAGATCAATCAAAGCATAAATGCCCCTCCCTCGCAGCTTCCTCAAACTCATCACTGTCATCACCTGGTCCCCAATTAGCCCCGCACCCCACTTCTTTTCCAGCATGGGGTACAATCCTACCCCCTCCCCCAAAACCTGCTGATGCTTTGGTGTCCGCTGCAGCCAATCAGCCCCTTCCTCAGGCCAGCGCCACTTGCACCTTGCCAGTGTCCCTTGCGCCTCATCCAATCAGGAAATAGCTTGGACAAATGTGGGTTCCCATGTTATTCTGCAATCGCATGCCACTCCATTTCAATTCGCTGACCCTCAATTTTGAGTTTGACATGAACCCATGGTTCTCATTGGCTGAAACCAATGAGATGGGTAATTTTATTAAAGCCTCAAAGCCCACATACAATGAATTTATCCAGGTACAGAATCCCAAACTGGTTGCTCAAAAGTTTTACGCCCCCCAACCGGACACCTTGGAGTTCCACTCAGACCACCAGCTTGGTGTTGCAGCAGCTGCCCACCCTGACATAAACACCATCCATGAGATGGCCAAGTCTTCAGTAGCGGTGCTAGCCATGATTTCCCGCCTCCCATCATCAAGCCATCCACATCCATGCAAAAAACAGACCTTTCAGTTTGCCCAAGGCGCTCTAAGGAAGCCATCCAGAGAGTGGTTTCCGCCTTGCAGGACAACCCAAGAGTCACACGCGCCTCCGTGGCTTCACTGTCCCAGCTCCCTGCCCTCCACATTAAGGCGGAGGCCGCCATTTCCAGATACATCAGCAAATTACTGTCCTCCAGCAATTTCCTCAACCAGCTGATCATTAGCATCCTCACTTCCAATGTCGCTGATCACACCACCCCTTTTCTCTCCTCCTTGTACCACTCTCTCGCCAAAGAGAAGCATGAGACTGAGGATGATCCCCCCAATCCCCCTCCTCTTCTGCCATGGTAGGTTGAGTGCCTCAGCGCTGCCCCACCTAGTAGGTTGGTATCTCAATCATTATGTTTTGCCCGTTTGTTTTGAGCAGTCATTTCATTCAGTTTGAGTGTTTAGTTCAATCAGTTTTTTGCTCTTCAAGCTTTGGTAATGTACATCCCCTGGCTGGCGTGCCTCATAATAAATTTTAAATTTTAAATTTAAAAATAATCAATATTCAAAAAAAGCTTTGCTAGCCTATTCTATTTGATTATAAAATAACTTTTTTTAAAATATATTTAAAAAAAAAAGGTCTGTAGGGTGAACTCAAATTGATGATCTAGTCAAGCATTGGTCTCATTTTCAGAGCTGTCCTGGGGCCAGACCCTGTTGTTGGCATTCATTGTAGCTGGTACCATCATTAAGGGTATGTCATGACATTAATACATAGAGCGCAGGTTCAGGGATGAGTCTCTGCGGGATTATCCAATATGCGGTCAGTTATATGTCTGGTATTACCCAATTCCTTTGTAGCATACTGGCATTAACCCACTAATTGCATTATAAAAAACTCAGATACTTTCCTTTCAGTATTGTGGGGCCCTGAGAGGAGGTGGTGGTCTCAGGAGGGGAGAAATGGTACTGACATGTATTTACTGGGGTGATGGTGAAAAAAACTTTGGAAATTTATTATGCAATAAACTCTCTTTCCACTTGGCATAACTTTTCTGAGCCAAATTACATGAATTTATAAAACAAATCGAATTCACCCATAGTAGTTTTGCTCCAATATCCTTGGATTCTCCGCCAGCTGCTCCAGCTTGGGACAGCGGCGAAACTCCCCCCGCCATTTTCCATCCAGCAGGAAAATGCGCTAGGAATGGTTCACCCAGTCATTCCAAACCTATGGGCTGATTCATTCCGCCCAAGGACCTGGACGCCCACCTTGCTCATACACAAGTGGTACCACGCTGCCCCTACTGCTCCCCTGGAGCAACATGTGCTACAGCCTAAGGGTCAAATATTGGAAACTATTCCCATACTATGACCAAGCCATTATTGAAATAGCACAGTCAGGGATGACACCCGCTGGCTTAATTGATTTCCACCCCTATAAGGGGTATTTCAAACTTGGCTTTACCTGTGAAGCTGACGCTGCCACTGCAGCTTCTGTGCCCCTGGTATTCTAGGGCACCCCTCTCCCCACAACTCAGACTCAGCTCCCAGCGGACACCACTTTGGTGGTCCAGTTTGCTGTCCTGTCCACCCATCTCCCCCTGAAGTGCTCCACCAGGAGCTGATGGAAAGTTTGGCATCCTATGGCTCCAACCCCATCTTACAATTTGTGGTACAAATGGGGCCACATGACTTGCTAGGCCTCAGGCATATGCCACGATAAGCTCTGAGTTAAAAAAATTGTGGTGGCAATTCTGCCACTCACTGTTATTCCCTCAGCGCCTGATCATCCATTTTGGGCCTACGTTGAGGGTGGGCGGACGATCTGTCCATCATTTCTCGAGTTAGACCACTCAAAATGCAAGTGCCCCTCCCCTACTCAACCACTTCAGGCGGATTGGACGACTCATCTGCTGACCTCCAATCCGCTGCCCACCCTGTGCAATTTCAGGCATGGGGCACAATCCTACCTCCTCCACCCCAAAGCCTGTTGCTGCAGCTACACCTGAAGCCACCAATCAGCCTCCTCCTCATCCCAATGCCACTAAATAATTCCTCCAATCAAGCATCAGATTGGATCCCAGTTCAATCCCATGCTTCCACAAATGAATCAAACAAACCTCAACTGTACGCTGATTTCCCAATTCAATTCAACCAAAACCCATGAGAATTATTGGCTGAAATTGTTGAAACAGGTAGTTTCATTATAGAACCATCTCTGCAAATCAAGCAGCTCATTAATGCAGAATGGGACGCAAAATACCAACCTCAACTTTATACCCCACAGCCAAACGCCAAGTCATTTCGCAGTGATCACCAGCTTGCAGTCAAAGCAGCTGCAACACCAGATTGTCATCCTCTGCGTAAGGCTGTTGCTAAAGCAGTAGCGATACTCAAAGGAGGAATTCTACCTCCTCTTATCCTTGCAACCTTAACCCCAAAAAGCAAAATATTGGTGAACAAGTATTACAAAAATTCAAACAATGCTATCCAGGACATGGCAACTATAGCATGGAATCCAAAATCAAAAATAACCTGAACCAACATTGCCACATTCGTTCAACTCCCAGATTCCCAAATTAAAGCTGAAAAAGCTTTACCAAATATCTCAGTGCCATTTACCTAGCTGGCAATTTCTATGAAATTCCAATTATTAGAGATATTGAACCACATACCGCAGATGCCCCAACGCCATTACTGACAGCCGTGACATGCACTCTACTATGGGAGGAAGAAGCTGCTGCCAAAGAGGCTGCCAAGACGAGCCCCCAACCCCCCTCCCCTTCCGCCATGGAGGGATAAGCAGCTTCCGCTACCCACCTGGTTGGTCAGTTTTTGAAGCGTTTCACTCAATCCGCTCATTAGAGCGTTTTGTTTGAAACAAATAGTTATGTTCATTAGTATATTCTTAATTTTTTAATGTCCATCCCCTGGTCAGCTTGCCTCAAAAAAATACAATTTATTGTGCGATGTGAAGAAGGTATGGTGGTGTGGTAAAAAAAGGCAGCGGAAAAAACTGTAACGCCCAGATTCAACAACATCAAGTAGCCCTGTCCATAGAGGCGTTGTATTAGATTCATTGGGTGTTTTTGAATATTTTAGTTTCTAGTGTGTCTGGCTCAGGCGACAGGGTAGGAGGCCCCTTTTTACTTCATATTAGCTAAATCATGTATGCTTTACCCTCAGACTTGGCAGGTTAGGTACAGGAGTTGATTGAAGAGCTAGTTCGCCTCCCAAGTTTCATGGATGAATGTGTGGATTTAATCAATAGTTTCGCTTGCCTGGATGAGGAGCAGGATGAAGCATGGTTGGCACTTTTCATAGTTAGCCAGGGGCGTAGCTCAGTGGAGGATTAGCATAGGTTTTCCAGCTGCTAGAAAAGGCAGCTCAAATGTCAGAAGCACAATTATCACAATTGTTCCATCGGGGGCTACAAGCAAATTTACTGGCAGCCATGGTGGCAGCAAAAGTTCAAGGTATGCTGGTGGAGGAAATCATGTTATCCTAGCAGGTTGAAAAACATTTGGCGTTGGCATGAGGCTAGTGCAAAGTTTCTATGTTGCTAGGGAAGGGAAATCTCTGGCAGGTAGTAGGCATGTCAGTGTTGCTAGCATGCCTCACCTCAGAACTTTGGAAATGTATAAGAGGGCCTGACAAGGTAACATAGAGAACCTGGTAAAATTGGCGGGCCAGGGACACAAGAAGGAGGATGCTATGATTCTGATATGACTGGATAATAAGACCTAAGTCATTATGGTGGAATGGGTAGAATCTGCTGATCATGATTCTGAATTGTGACTATTTGAGCGCCTTAGTATGAGACAATATTGGGTTAGAACGGATGGTTATAAATTTCAACCAAATGAGGTGATTAGGAGATATCAATAATTGACAACTAATTTGTAAATCGCCTCAAACAAGGAAATCGTGAATTTAATGATTGAAGACTCTGCTAGAACCAATGAGAATATGTTGGAACAAATAGTCTAAGCAAAATGGGTAGTATTAACTGAAATGTCTGAGATATAATTGAGACCATAGAATTGAAGGAGGAGGATTGTTACATGAAGGGAGTGAGCGGAGAAGAAGGAATCTGCTGTTATATACTAAAATAAATAAAGTAGTGTGCTTGATTGATTGCTTCCTTTTTTTATCATAATCTTTACGTTGTTTAGTGGGCCAACGATCTCCATATCATCTGTCCGTTGCTCAGTGGGCTTGACCCTGTGCAAAAACCTTATGGCATATCTCCACGATTCCATTAAATTTCATAACAGTGGTGCTCACTACAGGGGGCCATTTATCAACAGCAAAAATAAAATAAAAATCTAGGAGTCTGCTATGTTGCATCAGACCTGTACTAATGGAGAATTTTTACAGCACACTAGGTCCACTGAATATGCAAAAATTAGATTTACCTTGAATGCTGTTCTCCAAAGGCAGGATGATCTTCTTAAAGAGGTTTGTATTGATAAGCTGCCTCCATTTGATCATGATGCGAACATCCATGGGTCTTTAAGCAATTTGAGTTTGCAGCGGAAGGAGCTAAAGACCAGCTGAAATCAAAAATTGTTAATATTCACATTGGATGTTGGAAGCGCTGACCAAGTTACTTGCTATCTGTTGAATTTTTGGTTGTGGAGATGCTCGCTGGTGCTTTTTCCTTAAAAATTTAAAAAATATGGGGATAGAAACCACGAAAATTTATTAATAAATAACACAGAAAACTATAAAGTTGGTGTTTTTGTATATGTATTATCTATTATGGGAGCTAAGAAATGAACCCCCTAAATAAGTCAATCATTAGCATTTAAGTTGGCGCGGCTCAAAGTTTAAATAGCTTGGTAAATTCCAAATTAAGAAATGAGGTGATTTAACCTATCAGATCTCAGAAAGCTCGCCTTATTTTGATGAACCAACTGATGGGAAGTCTATTTTTGGTAGAATGTGAACATGAGGTAATAATTTAATTAATTGCACCCAATCAGTGAGCATGAAAATATTTTTACCATGCAACTCACCTTCTGACCTTATAAAAGGGGCCAATCTCCATTAAGTAGGTTGCAATAAATTAGTGGTGGCCTGGGGAGGAGCCTCTGATGTGCTCTCCTGAATTCGCCACATAGTCAGTACAATTTTTTTATTCAATTTATTCGAGGTACGCCAACCAGGGGACAGACAGCACCAATCACAACACTCAAAATGGCAAAACAAACTACTAACCATGTGGTAAGCAGAAACTGCTTAACCCACCATGGCAGAGGGTGAGGAGGGGTCGGGGGGTTGGTTTTCAGAAAGACCCACCTTGATCAAGGGGTGTTGGTTACAGTACCAGATCAGAGCAGAGAGCCAGGGCGTTGGGGCATCTGCATAGTGGGGGCTGAGGTCAGCGTAGTAGGAGTTTTCCACTTCTGCATTAAGATAATGATGGGAAAGTGTTTCAACAAAAGCTGCGAGGAGAACTTCAGCTTCTATGCGGGCTTCAGGAAGTTGGGTGAAAAGGGAGATACTGTGGCAGGTGATTTTGGCTGAGGGGTTGAATGAAGCAAGCGTTGCGACATTCATAACAACGATTTCAGCAGCATCAAATAGTTTTGAGATGTCACTGCAGGGAGATTCAGGGAAGTCGGGGGGAAGAAGATGGTGGGCAGGCCATGCTGGAGCTGAGCCACTGATTGGGCCACCGAGGTGCTTAGTTTTGGGCAATGAGGAGAGGCCACCGCAGCTAAGGAGAGCTGATGGTCACTTTGGAAGGGGGCTGTATTGGGTAGAGGAGCAAAATGGCGAGGGGTAGGGGTTTCATCAAAGTTGGGAAGGAAAAATTCTGCCCGACCATAATCGCCATGGCAGAGAGGCTGACCTGTATTCTTACTAATGAGAATATTACCTGATTCGTCAGTTTCAGCCAATAGATCCCATAAATTTTGGTTCACTGGAATAGTGGCGTTTAAATTTGAGTTGGTAGGATTGGGCGAATGGGCAGCTTCTTGGGTGCGAATGTTGGTCCAAGAATTGCTATGATTGGCTGGCGTAGATTTAGGTGGGAGAGTGAGGATGGAGGTTTTGGGTGGGGCTGATTTTCCATGTGGGCCCACTGAATGAGATTGGAGGGTAGGAGGGGGCAGCAAAGCGCCCCATACTGAACCTCCAGAGGGGGGCTCAGAAGCTGCATCAGCGGATTTGGCCTTAGGGCACGCTCTTTTTGCATGGTCGAGGCCAAAGCAGAGGGAACAAATCTGCCTACCATTATTGACCCGAGCCCAAAAGAAATGATCAGGCGCTGCAGCCACACTAGCGCGGGGTGGGATTTGTTGGGCTATGGTAGGGTGGTGTGGTATGATGGTGGCTGTTGCACAAGGAGCAGCAAGGCGTTCTGCACCAGATGGAATGGCAAAGATGAGGTTGGCCTGAGTGCCATAAGCCATGAGCCCCGCGACCAACTGGTCATACAAAACCTGGGGTGGAAGGTGGGATGGGAGATTTGCAACGGATACCACTAGCGTGGTGTCTGAAGGGAGGCGAGTACGGGTTGTGGGAATGGGGTTTTTTTATAAATTAGAGGAGTTTGTGCTGCCGCTTCAGCATCCTCCTCAGATTGGAACCCAACGTTAAAGTAGCCCTTAAAAGGGCGGAAGTCTATAAAGTCAGCAGGCGCAAAGGCTATAGTGGCTAGGTCAATAATTGCCTTATTGGCATATGGGAACAAACGCCCATAGTCCACTCTGAGGCAATAGCGAATAGCAGAGCGAGGGAGGGCGAGAGGATGGGGGCGAGAAGGGTGGACGCGCGTTAGGTGGAGCGCTAAGTCTCGTGGGGGGGACAAAACGGTTGGAAGCAGTGGGCGGGCTGTTTGAACCCATCCAAACGCGCTTGCCTGCAGGGCGGAAAATGCTAGGTGGGGGTGCACTGCTGCCCCAAACTGGGGTGGCAGGTGGCAGAGCCAAGGACATCAAAGAATAGGTTTGGGCAGATGGCTGTGGATAAATAAACTTAAATTTAAAATCGCTCAAAAGTGACTTTGAGCGGTTAAAGAGAGTTTTTTAGTCAGTACAATTTGATTACCCAACTTTGTAGTATTTGGCTGAGAGTTATTATAGTTTTTACTTCCTCGATTTTAAGGATTCCACCAAGATCTGGCCAGGGTCTTTAGGGCTCATCTTTACTGAATTGTGAGCCAAACACTCTTACTACAATATTGGACTTGTAATTGTTTGACATTAACCCCTTCAAGAGTGTTTGGGGAAGAATTAGGGCACAAGAATCAGCCATGGACACGGTTAATGGTAACTATAGTAGCTAGGGTTTATATAGAGTACTCATCTCCTTGATAATAGTAATAACAAAAGTACTTTTTAGATAGACCCAAGTTTCTCACTTATGGGAGTGATACGATTATGGTAGTATAGCACCAAGTCCGACACTTGGGAGGTAGGCAGAGGAGGCCAGAGCTTCTTAGCTAATTGACCCTCTTTGGTGACCGTCTTCACCAAGTTGTTTATCACTTCTGATTGCAACTGGATGATGTGCTGGGATAACTTCCTCATAGCTTGCTTGGGATCAGTCTTATCAGTGAAGAACTTTTGCTAGTAAAGCTGGAACTCTGGGTTCTCGCCCATACAATACTCAAAATGGCATCATTTTAAGGATCCACTAATAGTTTATATGGTAAGCCATGAGAGCACTGGGTAGGTAAAGATCCCAGTAAAGAGGTTAGGAAGTGGCCATTTTGCATAAAATAGAGACCAATGTCCCATTGGCTCTTTCCACAATATCATTGGTCAAAGGGTTGTAGGGGGCAGAAAAGAGCTGTTGTGTGCCCATGGAGGTACTGAGGATCTTCACCACTTGGGAGATAAAATTTTTCCCATTGTCACAGAGCAGGACCTGGGGACAACCATGGCGAGAAAATTTATATTGATGAAGGAACGTGGCCATGACATTAGCTGTTTGAGCATGAAGAGCCACAGCCTCAATCCATTTGATAAAATGATCAAAACTGACTAAGATATAACGATTGCCACCAGTGGTCTGAGGTAGAAGGCCTACCACATCTAAACTTAAGGTGTTAAAGTGTTTTTGAGGCGTAGTGGGTTGATACTGATACTTGATCTTGTAGCTGTATTGCTTCTTGCATATCAGACAAGCATCCAGGACTTCAGTTATGTTTCTCTCATAACTTTAATTAAAATCGCTCTTCTACACACTGATGGGTTTTTTTGTACTCCTCTATGCCCTAGAAGGGTATGGGACTTTAAAATCACGGGTACTCGCTCTGATGGTCTGAGATAGGGCTATCAGTTTAATCCTGCTTTCTTATACAACTTCCCGTTCTCCACCTTTGTGTTGTGGAAGTGTCATGCTACCATCTTTTTTATGGGTTCATCTTCATCAGCCCATGCATCAGGAGTCATATGGAGGTCATTCAATCTCTCAGATTCACCATTGTTAAGGTAAAGAAGAGGCAGACGCGTTAACTATCAACATTCATATGGCGTGTCCCTGCTCGATGTTCAATGGTCATATTGTAATTCTGGAGCTTAAGAGCCCAGCGAGACAACCGCCCAGTATGATCTTTCATATTTTGTAACCGCTTTAATGAGGTTTGATCAGTAATCACTTTAAATGGAGTCCCATATAGGAAAGGGCGGTTGTGTTTAAAAGCGATCAAGACAGCCAGGCACTCCTTCTCAGTGAAGCTGTAATTGCGCTCAGCCTTTGAAAACATTTTACTAAAATAAGACAGGATGATCGATCCCATTTTCATCCAACTGAGCCAAGATGGCTCCAATAGCATAGTCAGAGGTATCTGTAGACATCATGAAGGGCTTGCCATAGTCAGGGTGGCGGATTATTGGCATTTTTTGCAATAGCTTTTCAAGGTCTCAAACGCGGCCTTTTGTTCAGCACCCCAAAAGAAGGGTGGTGTTCTTAGCTAGGAGGCGAACAAAGGGCTCGCTGAGTTGGGCGAATTTTGGTATGAATTGATGGTAGTACCCCATAATGCCCATGAAAAAGTGTGTCACGAAGGGTATAGGCGTTGCATCTTGGATATTACTTCAACCTTATCCTGTGCAGGTTGTATCCCATCTTGAGAGATGGCGTGTCTGAAAAAAACCATCTTCTTCTGGAAGAAAGTACACTTAGAGGGCTTTAATTTGATATTAGATGCCCACAAGCGTTGAAACACCTCCTTTAGGTGAGTGAGATGCTCGTTAAATGTTTTATAAAAGACTGTGATGTCATTGAGGTAGACAATCACGCGCTCAGCTTAAGGTCCTTTAGAATGTGATCCATAGACCGCTAAAAAGAAGCAGTTGCATCACATAACCCATGAGGTAGCTGAGTGGGTTGTAATAAACCCTCGCTGCAGATAAGGGCGCACTTCTCCTGATCATGTGAAGAAAGGTCCATCCTCCAATACCCACTAGCCAAGTCCATGGCAGTGAATAATTTAGACCCAGAGAGTTGGGCTATAGCGTCATCAATGCGGGGGATAGGGTAGCTGTCCTTCTTTATGAAGATGTTCAGCTTACAGTAGTCCAAAACTACCTGATGACCTCCATTTTTCTTTTTATCAATAGGAGTGGGGACGACAAAGGGATTTGGGAAGGCACCAACAACCCAGCCTCTAGCAGCTGTTTGAGCTCCATCCGCATCTGTTGCCCCTCAACTTTTGATTTGCAGTAGGGTTTAGAGCAGATAGGCTGAGTATCACCAACGTCAATGGTATGAGTCCAACTCTTCATGTGCCCATAGTCAGTGTTGGATTTGGAGAAAGTGTCGCTCTATGCCTCAAGCAGGGTATGGACTTTCTCCAGCTCAGCTGGGTTTAAATCATCGGAGATATGAATGAAAGGTAGGGTACATATGGATTGGTCAGTGAGTAAACCCATATCCTCCATAGATCCAATACAGTGAACTTGCTTTATATCCTCAAGTGGAAGCAGAATGTCTCTTATGATCTCCTAATGTTTTAAAACCATATCCTTCTTGGAGAGATTCCCTAACAGAAGGTTGATGGGTCATTGATAAACAGGGTCTAGCACGCCTGAAAAACTCTGGGATCCAAAGGACTAACTCCATCAATGCTAATTAGGTGCAGTAGGAAGTTGTGTGGTATTTTCACGGTAATCTTCGTGTCTAAAACCCTTTGTTCACCAGCCTAAATGACTACCTCTTCAAAAGCATAGAAAGAGATACCCTTGAGGGTGTCCACTGATTGAGGCAACATTTTGATATATTGTCCTGCTGTAGTATAGTGTAGGGATAAAGCGGTTGAGGGATACTCAACTGTGCACACATAATCCTTTTTAATAAGCTCCTCATTGTTCAAAATCAAGGGAATATCGTAGTTAAGCAGAGAGAGTTACCCCTGACTCAAGTATATAATCCCTTCATACTTGAGCTTGAACTGGGTACCAATGAGTATATCATAGGTACTGTTAGTTAGGGCCACCAATGGAGCTGACAAGATGAGCTTCCCAATACGGATGGGCAGAGAAGAGTACGCCCCAATGGCGCAGGTGTTGTTGGGGCCTGCAGTCCCAAATTCTTGAGTATAGTCAAGATCGGTAGTCAGTTTAATCTTTTTAATGAGCTTTGATGACACAACTTTTACTGGGGACCCAGTTTCAAGGATAGCTTTAAACAACATTGGGCTAGATCCCCCGCCAAACTTATCTCCGCCAAGTGGTGAGAGGTTTCAAGGTCATTGACACTTACAGTGACGCTGACCAGTTTATTGCCACCTTGATCCGCCTAAACCAGTGTGTTCATACCCTGCAGTCTATCCAGGAGAAATACCCTGAGACAGCCAAACGGCTTTCCTCTACTCTCCAACTAAAAGAGGTTCTCGCTCTTTCCACATCTTGGGTGGAACTTTAACCAAAGTGGAAGTTATAGTCAATGGAGTCCACTCTATCAGGGTTCAGCATGTCAGGTATCTCCACTTCATATGGAGCTCCTAAGACATAGTGACCTCTATCTTTGCCACTCCCTTCAGAGCGTCATCAGAGGTTTTATTGAAGCAGGTTAAGGAAGCTATGGGGGTGAAGTGGGTTCATAACTCTTCTTAAGATACAATAAGTCCTTTGGTGGCTCCTCCACCTTAAAAACTTTGGGGGAAGCGTTGAATTTTTCACAGCTCGATTTTTAACCTTCCAAGTAGGTAGTTTGTTATTCCTTGTGCAGAAAGGTTTCAAACTAGAGTTAGCTGGCTGAGAGGTTGAGGAAGATATCATCGTGGATGGTAATGTTTTTTCTACACCAGCTTTAGGTCGTTTATTGGCTGTGTGCTTTTTGTGACACAGGAAGCTTGGTTTTTGTGACCAAGTCATTTAACCTATTGTTATTGGGGCGATTAGCACCTAAGAAAGGGGCTTAGACTTAGGTGCGGGCTTTGGAACCACTTGAGAAGGCTTCTCTGGAGAAAAAGATGGGCAAGGTAAAGGAACGACTGCTTTCACCATCTGGGTTTTTGGGGCTGGAGGCGAAGGGGAGCATTGCCCCATCATAGCCATTACCATCTGATTATCGTTATGGGAAGAAGAAGCAGTGTGTGATTGCAACTCCATAAGGCAGGTTTCCAGAGGGAAGCAGCCATAGTAGAGGCTAAATTGGTAAGCGTAGATGCTTGGCTCAGAGACCCTAGCATAGGATCAGGTTCATAAAGATCAGCTACCTCTAGCAAAGCTTCCTTGTTATCTCGTACATTTTAAATGATCGCTTTACAGAAGAGAGGTGCATTGTTAAGGAGGTATGAGACGCCAAGCCAGCTGAGATAGCTGCAATAGCATCTTCTAGGGGTAGCATTTTTTCAAGCAATAAGGGTTGGGCATTGGTGTAAAAGCGTTCAGCAAAAGAGGAGATTGATTCACCCTGTTTCAGGATAAGGAACATAAAGGCCTGTTTTTTCGTGTTCAAACTTTGTAGGAAGCTGAATTCTTCAGTGAGTGCTTGCTTCACCCCGCGCAGGTGCTGAGGGTGGTCATGTGTGGAAAAATGATCTCTTGAGCGCCAAGACTTAAGCAGGGAAGGAGGTACTTAATTTTAAGGTTATCCATTGCCCCTTCCATAGCAACTTCATACATAAAGAGGAAATAAGCAACACTTCCCTCAACCAGGGTAAACTTACCCTAAAAGGGGGTTTATGAATACCAGGGGAGGCCCCATAAGGGCCATGCAATGAGTGATGCTCAAGCCTTTTGAGGCGAGACAAAGCACTGGTTAGTTGTTGCTCTAAAGCAGCTAGCCTCGATTCTGAGGTAGTTGTTATGTTTAACACGAGATTTTGGTAGTATACAGGTCCCCTGTAGTTTTTTTAGCACCAGGTGGTCCC
>JAKSZP010012560.1:0-35994 GCA_022478985.1 Massospora cicadina
TGTATTCTATTGACTTTGCTTTGATCCTTTTCTTTAAGGTCATATAAAATGTTTATAATTTTAGTTAACTAGTAATATTGGCCTAGTCAGTTCAGGTATTGATCAGCACTCAATTCTGCTACTAGCTCTAAGGCAGAATACAAAATCGGTGGAAATGCTGCCCTATGTCCATAAAGTAATTTGAACAACGTTTTCTATCACCATATGATGACTTATGTTATAGGTGATGGTAAATAAACTTAGGTAATTTCTGCAATTGGAAGTTTTTCCCATGACCAATTTTCTTAGCATCACGGCTAACATTCCATTGACTATTTCCACCATTCCATTCATTTCTGAACAGTATAGAACTGATCTTACCCCTCTGATCCCATCAATTAATTAAGCCTCAGAATTATATAGGAGGAAATTTAGTTTCATATAATGTAAGATCGCTTGAGGGCATCCATGCCTGTAAACTACTTAAACCAAAATTAACTTTGCTATGCTCACAGCATCCACCTTGCTTAAGGCTTTTTTGAACCTTCTAGTTGGGTGGTCTATAGCCACTATAATATTTTGTATCTCCTGTGCTGATACTCAGATGTCCCATCACATTATTGACACAATGTGCCACATGAATCCAGGGTTTACTGACCTATATCCTGTTACATTCTTATAAGGTTTATGGAGTTGACATTCCACACAATAGGCCAGGTAGTCAGTGACATCTAAAAATTAATTTCCAGTAGTAGTGCTGGCAAATATGGTCCATGGCTCTTCTTAGGCCATCATGGCTGACAACTTTGTGTGAAGTCCAAATTATTTCCGCTAATTTTGATATTTTCAAAAATAAAAGTCATTTTATTGATCAGAAAATTTATCCATTTTTTATCTCAGTGTTATTCATTGTTTATACCACAACTAGAGTTTCTTGGGGTTCATCCTTGATGTTGCCTTTGATCATCCTTTAGAATAATTCATCCACTTGATAAACAATATGGACTGCAGGCAATCTTGATATCTTATCAGCATTTCTGATGCACTGCTCCAGCCCATTGTATTATCCACAGCGGATGCTCTTATGCAGCTAGCTCTTTCTCATGGGTTAATGACTCCATGAAGTAATTAATAGACTCCTTCATTGAAAATCCAGATCAGATGATGAGATTTAAGAACCTCCATAGAATTTTTTTGAGTTTCTTTAGATGTGATGATTAGTGGACTTCCCATTTAAGCATCTTATTCATTGTTTTCAATTTGCACATTTTAGGTGACACTATAAATTAAGTCATCTTATATGGTGTGATCGATATGTTGCAGATATTGTTAAGCATCAGTTTGCCCCTGTAGCGAGTGTCAGCCTGCTGGGCTTCCATTTTTAAGATCAATGGTGCTATGGACAAAAAATCCAAAAGTCAATAATTGTACCATCTAAGATGCATGACAAGTATATTTTTATTTCAAAGAGTCCAAGTCATAGCTTAGGTCCTATCAACTAGAGTATTAGTCCTAAAGTAAGTATGGTAAAATAGACTTATTAAGTTAAGTTCAAAACAAGATATAGAAATACTGAGATAACTTTTTATATTATAAGAATACAAGTTTGCATATGTCACATTTACCAATATAAACTTTGAATTGAAAAAATTATTGAAATAATGGAGGGTGGATCTAGAAAATAGACTCTTGATCAGGTGATGCATTTTGGAAGGTATTTTGCATTTGTATCATATTTTTTGATAAAATAAATATTGTGAGTGAAATACCTAAGTCAGATAGAACTAGGGGTCACTTAAGTTGATCATTTGGAAGGTCAAAAACTCTTTTCCCTTTTTGGTTTGTCTTTATTTAAGCCTTGAGTTTCACCTTGAGTAGTTGTTACTTGACTTTCTGATAATCCTTCATTTTATTAAGCAGGATTTTATCTCATGGTATTTTAAGCTTGATTTGGTCCAACAGAATTTCCTATTGTAAATTTGAGCTGTGCCAACTATCAATTTTTCTGGGTAATTTATTGAGGTGAACCCTTAACTCCCATTTAGGTCTAGTAGTTATTTTGGTTTAATGATACAAAATGGTCAATATTCTTTCCATCATGTCCAATATCATGATATCCGACAGATGGTTTTGACTTCTTGGTGTCAACAGTAGTATCTAAATTATCAGCAGAACCCAAACAAATCCTAAAAAGTTGGGATTCTAAAGGTCTTTTAAGTGAATATAGTTTGAGCACAGAGGCTTCTGGTTTGGTTAGTCAAGCATCATTTGAAGACCAACTTTGTGCTTGATAGGGAAATGCGTCTCAGATTTAGATACATTCAATTTAATAGTATGATAATTCAAATATTATTCTGACCAGCTGCAGCAACGGTAGACATTTTATCTGCAGAGGCCTTTAGCTCAGTAATTTAACCTTGTTGGATGGGATCTTGTTGAGCTAAAGCAGTGACATCAGGTTTGCTAGATGGACACAAGTATAAAATTGATCAACTTGTTCTATAATTTATTAAAAACAGTAGGGTAATACTGATGAAAGTGCTTAGTAAGGTGCGCTAGCTTATAATAATAATTGAAGTTGAATTTATCTAGAAATTCCAAGGGCTAAATTAAATACTCTTTCTCTTTATCTCTATTTCCATGTGGTGAAGGACAGCTTCTGCTGCATATTGGTAAATCAACCAGATCTTCTGAAAACTATAGAGTATATCATATATCTAGTTTATTTAATAGCTCTCTTGATTTAATCTTTATCATCATTACAAATAAACTGTAATAGAGTTTATTCAGAGCTTCTCTAACTATCCTATTAGGTAAAACTTGACCAAACTGCCTTTGGTAAAACATTTCCATATCCTCATATAAGATTTGGTGGAGCAGTGTTGGAGGGGCATTGAGCTATTTTACTTGCTTAGGGAATTATCCCCTATAATTACAGCTCTTATGGGACATGCCAGTAAATAATAGCTTTTTAAAGTTTTTTGGGGACTTGAGGTGACCTGGCAGGGACATAAATTTGTTAGGACAAGGGGGATGAAAACCAATTATCTAAGCAGAATTTATGGCAACTAAAGCTTCAGATGCAAAGATATTTAAATTTACAAATATAAAAATTTTTTTGATGAAAGAAATAGCTCCTTAATTGACGCATCCTTGTATATTCAATATTTTGATAGTGGTATCCAAAATTCTGATAAAAAAGTGATCTAGTTTATTTTATTGAAATAATATTTATAAAAATTGAGTGCTAGTCTTTTAAAGAAAATTTAGTAAGTGCATCTGAGCCAAGGCCTATACTAAATTACTCTTTGGAGTTTCTGCATCATTATTTAATTATTTTCTTCATTTGGGGACAATCTCTGATGACACTTCTAATTAAACATATAAATTGGGTTCAAACCCAGCCATTAAAGAGGATTGAACTTTCAGATCAGTTTATAATCCTGACAGCACTGTTCTTGGGTTCTGTGGCTCCTGGGTTAGCATCTTTTCCAGATGCAGGTTCCTGGGTTTGCGCTTGAGAGGAGAGGGTCAGTTTGTGAGCTGGTGTGAGAACTGAGGTCAGAAAGAGGTGATGGGGTGCATCATGATTGGCTGTTTTCATTTAGCTTTCTTAAAACTTTTTGAAAATTTTCTAGATTGAGGCGTGCTCTACCTTTGAGGTTCAATGCTTAATTGAAAGTGATTTTCTAAAATCATTGGAAAGAGATTTCAGGTAAATAATGAAAGAAGGGTAACAAATTGGGGTTGGAATTCTTAACAGCTTTTTGGAAAAATTACATTATAATATCTTTAGCGTTGTAAAGCTTTCATAATTTTGAAATTTCTGGATATTTGGAAGAATGGGTGCACTATTGGGGGAATTACCCATGGGTACTTCAAATGTTTTGGTAAAGCTGAGGGTTTCTTCTACACAGAAGCTTAACCTTATCAACATACCAATTACTAGGCAGTGACAGGATTGGAGTTGGAGCAGATATATATATTCTTAAAAATAATTGACTTTTTATACCTGAAAAGGGGTAGCAGGCATCATCTGGCTTCTTGCCCTTTGTGGAAAGCCTTACCTCAGATCCCTTCTGAAGGTTGCCTGGTGTCTAATCTGTGTTGAACAGAACCCCTCTATAGCAAATCATACAACCAAGTTAAGCAATCAAGGGCTGAAGTTATGACTGTGTTGCTCACCACAGGGATGACACTATCAGATTATTTTGAAAAGTATGAGGTTCCTTAAGAACCTATTGATAATGAAGATATGGAGGCCTATCATGGTGAATATCCCTCATAACTCCTAGCAAGATAGTAGGCAACCTTTCAAGGCTTTGAATATTACATTTAGAGCTAATATTATTTATGCAACCAGCTTGAGCATGTCAAGGAGAATTATAGAAAATCAAGCATTGTTGCTATACCAATTTTGAGTGGACCTTTATTATAAAGAAAATTGAATACACCATCAAAGAGATTGAATACATACTGTTATTCCTATTTTTATGAGAATGGAATGAATGTCTGCACCTTTATGACCATTTAGTGCATTTATAACAGCATAATTCTATCTACTTACCATAGATGAGAATCTGGTTGAGTTGAAAGCTCAAATGTGTATTGTACAAAAAGTATTTCATCTCAACCATCTGCATGGTTAGAGACACCAATTTTAACTACTCAGTTGTTTGCTATGCCAACATGCCTTATGCGCACCAACCTATTGAAGAGGACCCAAACATCAAGACCAACATCAAAACTATGTACACCTGATGAGGGTACCATTGTATGTTTTCTACCGAAAAGAAAAACAGTATGGATAGTGCAAGTGATCGCTAGAAGGTTCACCACATTCAAGGCTGCATGAGTCATGAGGCTCAAAAGATTCTCAGCACAAGAATACCTTCAGAATTAACTTGACCTAAAACCAAAAATTATTCTCATGTCTGAGTTTAAATTAATCAAGATGTTTAGAACATGAGATAGAACTTCTCTTATTAAGAAAGGATAGAGTGAGTCAGTTGCTAATTATGCTGCATGCTACTACCTAAAGGTGCAACAATTATGGACAATAGGAACTTTGGATCTACCAACTGTGAAGATGGAGCTATTGATTTCCTTAGAGATGCATGAGATTTGAAGATGCACATGAATATATCCATCAAGGCTGCAATGTCACTGAAGGTCATTAAGGAAGTTTTACTCAATGTCCAATGAACTTATAGCATAGAATACAAGCATCAGGACCAACTCCTTGTAAATAAGAAAATCTATACAATTTGCTTATAACAAGAGCAATAAACTCTGAGGCAAGAATCTAATACTAGCATAGCAACAGCCTCAGAAAGAATTTACATGCAACAAGTGTATTTAATTTGGATACTTATGGCACTCATGTTTGATGAATGCCACCAAGAAGGATGTACACCACAAAAAATGCCAAAAATACAGTGAATGGATGGATCTAAACCTTAAAGGTGAAGATGATCATGAAGATGGGGATGTAGTCAGTGCAGAGTAACTCATGTTAGGAGTATCTAATGTGGTAACTGTGACTGCTTGACAATGAGTAATTGGAATTAGCAAAATTGGGTTAAATTATACTTCTTAGCATAGGTCACTCACTATATCCAAAGCGTCAACACCATTAGATAAGGAGAGTAGCTTGTGATGTCTACCTTCAAGACTATAGAAATAGATACCAAAGACACCACTAAGACCACATCAACGGGAGAAGCTCTGAAAAATTTTGAAGAGTCAGCCATTAATTTTTGATGACTAGAAACTATTGTAAAGAGCATTACAAAGGTTAAATTAATGATACTGAGGGTCCTCATCTTAGCTGTACCAGATACCAGAGCACCTATCAATATCATTTACTCCAAATTGATGAAAAAGCCTAAATTTTACCAGATAATAGATTACAATGTCAATTACTGGATGATAGACCAGATGTCACATGAGCCTTAGGAGCATACTCAGAATTGCCACTATGTTTGGGTGCATGGTTCTGACAGATCCATCAGTGGTCTGAACAACGACCACTATGACTTCCTAATTAGCACTCAATTTCTACTGGAGTTTTTTTTGTTAAGATTGACTTCATCACCAGTACTATAAGCATACTTTGCTACCAACTGCCGCTGGTGTCAAGGTTGAAGATGTCAAGTCACATAAGCAGAAGACATGTATGGTGGAAACCAGTTACTTAGTATACCTGATCTACTAATCCCTTAAAATCCCTTGAAGATAAGAGCGTTAAACAACTACACTATTAAAGTTAGCGCAGAAGAAGCATTATCACTGAATGCCAGCAAGGCTATGGAAATCAGACCTTGCAAACAATGACGGATGTTACTCTTCATCAAAGTTAATATACCTCTAAACTTGATATTTGAAGTTTACATTCATAATTGTATCAGATAATAGGAGCCAAGAGTAATGCCTGAGTTCTTTGATAGCAAATACACCATAAAACTGAATATTATATTGGAGAACATTACTTTCAAGATATTTATGGTAAAAAAGGAACAATCTATCACCTAAGCCAGATGACAATCTGCAACGCCATTGAATCAGTACATGCTGTGGGAGAATAAAATGAACTAGGTTTTAAGATGTAACTGAAAAGTAGCAGAAGAAATGAATGAGCTCTTGGATGAGTTCAACTTTATCTTCAGCAATGGACCAAACATCTATAGATTATTCAAAAGATTGGTTCACAGGATGGAAATCAGATTTTTCATCCAATTCATGCACAAGCTATACTGCTGGTCAAAAGCTAAAGACAAAGTTATCACCATGGAGCTAAACCAGATATCTGAAGATGATTTAATCAGACCCTCATAGAGCTTATGGGCTTTGCTCAGTTCCTAGTGCACAAGAAGGATGGCTTGCACCATGTGGTTATGAACTAAAGTCTGTTTAAAGAAGAACCAAGAAGCATTTAACTTGCTTACTCAAATAGATGATGCGCTGAAACGCTTGGGAGGATTGAAGTACTTATCTGAGATAGACCTGATTAGTGACTACTGGCAGATGGAGATTTCATTTGAAAATCAAGTGAAGTGCGTCCTAATCAGAAGTTAGGGATTGTTTGAACTTACAAGGATGTCATAGGGGCTGTGCAAGCCCCTGCCACCTTCCAAAGAGCAATGGACCAAATATTTGAGGCTCTCAAGTTATCTAGTGTGCTCATCTATCTGAATGATATTACCATGTTCAGTTGCACCTTCCAAAAACCTCCAACACTTGTGAGAAGTTTTGCCCAGCTACAGATGGAAACCTGAAGTTGAAACAAAGCGAGTGCAACTTCCTGAAGAGACATCTGGGGTTCTTAAGACTTGAGATCAGCCCAGAAGGAATCAAGCCTTGGGTAGAAAAAATCAAAGCCATTTTAACCTTAGATCAGCCTTGAAGTATGCGCAACATCTAAGTATTCCTTGGGATGGTTGTATACTAATGGTAGTTAATAAGATATTTTGTAGGCTTGGTGCAACTCTCACTTACCTATTTGACCAAGAAAACAAGTTTGAATGGGGCCTGGATCAAAAGCAGAACTATAAAAGTTGAAAAGTAGATTAGTAGAGGCACAATTTTAGCTTATACAGACTTCATAAAGAAATTTTACCTGTAAACCAAAGCTAGTGACATCAGAATCAGAGCAATGCTTGCCCAATTAATAAAAAAGGTATATACCACCCCATTTAGTTATACTCCAAGGATTTATAAGAGCTAAAAGCACTATATTGTTATAGAAAGATAGTTCATGGTAGTGATAAAAGCAGTGAAGCATATTTTACCCCACTTATACAGAGTACAATTAAAAGTTGTGACAGATCATACATCCCACTGGCTGCTCAACAAGAAGGATCCTTACGGATGCCTTACTCAATTTGCATTGTAACTCCAAGGGTATGATTATGAGATCATGCATAGAGTAGACAGCAAGCAACTCAACACTGATGGACTGACTGTCACAAAAAAATGGTTCTCCACCTCCATGTACATGAAAATGAATGCCATTCAAAACTTGATCAGCTTATTAGAGGAGGAATGGCAAGGTAAAACCATTGAAGTGATGAGT
Organism: Massospora cicadina; assembly: GCA_022478985.1. Lineage (NCBI taxonomy): Eukaryota > Fungi > Entomophthoromycota > Entomophthoromycetes > Entomophthorales > Entomophthoraceae > Massospora > Massospora cicadina. The sequence continues at coordinate 8,054 of JAKSZP010012560.1, forward strand.
ATCTTTTTTTTAGTACTAGATGGTCCCAACCCAAGGGGAAGTGATGAGTATCTTGAGAAGATGTTCCAGAAATTTCTGGTATATTGATAAGGAGCCTTTAAAAGAAGCTTAAGGATAAGTGGTATACATACATACTTAAACTGATAATTTAAGGAAATTGTGATGGAAGTACACAAGCATGTTAGCCATGAATAGATTCTGAAGACTTTGGCATACCTTAAGGTCTGTTCTATTATAAGCTAATATCAGATTGAGTACATCTAGCCCCTAGACTTTTTTACTTTGTAAAAACTTCAAGTTCTTAGGGAAGCACCTTATGATCCAGCTGATCTTACCAATGGCACCTTTCCAAAATGTATCTATTAATGTGATATGACCATTGCCTATCACCTCATGTGGATCCAAGATTATCATTGGAGTTATTGACCATTTCATTAAATGGGTTAAAGCATCAGCAGTCAGGACATAAACCACAGGATCAACTGCAAGATTTTTGTATAACCAAGTGATAGCAAGACACAGATGCTCTCAGAGTCTACTATCAAATAACAAGAAGAACTTTATCGCAGATGTCATGAAGAAGCTTATGGATCTAGTTGGTGTGAGACAGCAGTATACTACTCCATACACTCCATTCTTTCAATGGAAGCATAGAACGTGTGAACAGAATTTAAAGAGATAATTGAAGAAGATGGTACTAATATACAAAAAGAAGAGGGACCAACTTTTACCATCTGTGCTGTTAACATACTGATGGGATTTTTTTCTACATTCCCAGCCGTCTAGATTAACAGGGGTTGCTAAAGGATAATTTCCTATAGTGAGGTGAATTATATATTGGTTGACCTGATTTTAAGTTAACAATGTTTGGGGGATTTTAAATAATTTACCTGGTTCTAGTCTGCCAGAGATCAATCTAGGTGAATGCTTAAGATCTTGTTGGGCAGAGTTGCTGACAAAATGCAGCATCTAATAGTTGATCAATGATTAATTATCAGATGTACTGATTGGGATCGGTCAGGTTTCATTACTAAACAATTAGGAATGTAAGGATCAAGCTGTGAGGTGAGTATGCCAGCTGCAACTAGCAAATTGATCAGTTGGTTTGTAACCTGCCTTAAGGGATAACAAGTCTCATTACCTAAGCAGGTCACTTGCCAAATATGATTGGTACGCTGAAATTGAGAGAAAAACATTAGGGACACATCTTCTGACTCTTTCCATTTTAGGTCTCAAAGATGTCAAATGATGGAATCCTAGCCTAAATGGGAAAAACTATCGCTGATGAGACAACAAAGGGTAATATAATGGCGATGGCTGCCTTTTCATTGATGAGGCACCAACCAAGGGTTGGGTGCTAAATTTCCACTATTTTTTTCTATAAGAATTTACTTGATAAAAAACACAGTAGTAAAGTATGATCTAAAAACCAAGTAATTAGTATAATATATTCTAGCAGAAGTCACCACTAGTCTTATTCATCTTCAAGGAAATTATTTTTGTGTGCTTTCTTTAGACTCTTTAAATAAATGGTAAGTATTGAGGATCTTGAGAAGAGAAGCTGAAATGAGACAGAAATTGCTGCCAACTGTGTTTCACCAGAGAGAGGCCATAAACTAAGATCTGAGCGTGGATAAAGTTAGGCAGATAAGGGAATGAATCCATATTGAGGACATCTTAAGTATTTTAAGGTGGAATACTGATCAAGCTTTGGACGCAACACTAGTGATCTATTCAAATATGGATAATATTCTTCATATTATCACTAAAATATATATTATCAGATAATGCAAAGGATTGCGCAACATCAAACCTGTGCAGTTAATAATCCTGGGAACTATCAATCATTGAAGAACCCAAAATTTTAACAATTGGTGCTCACTACAGGGGTGTAATTGAGTAGGATATACTAGGACATGATGTCATACAAGGATGAGTTAAAACTATGGATAGAGTAGGCAACCATCAACCAGAACGCCTTGAATTCTGTGGATCATTAAAAATATAATGCCTTGAAGTAGAGTGTTACCAAGACTGTGGAAGGAGTCAAAAATGTTGCTTGTTTTGGCAATGAGTTACCTAGAAAAGTAACAACATTGAAGAAAATGGAAGGAGATTTAGTTTGAGAATTCTTAATCTTGAAAATGAGATGTGAAGTTGATTGCATTCAATTACAAGCATTCAGCGCAGATATAGAATGGTTGGTTAAGCAAGTTGAGCAATTGAAGACTCACAAATGTAATTTGAGTTATATGCGGTGAGTGAAGCAAAAGAAAGAACTCCACAGACTTTAGTTGGATAGATGACTACCCCAAGAAATATGTCACCTGCTTTCACAGCCAATTTGGAGATGACTCCCAAAATTACTCCTCAAGTGAGCCAAGTAGCCAAACCAAGAGTGATGGCTAAAGAAACTTCAGAGGAATTCAAAGCGATGCTGAAATTACCTACTTTTCATTATGATAATGCCCCTGCAACTTTCTGATTATTTGACATGACAATGTTTGGTTACGATGATCATCAAAAGGCTCTAAAGTGATGAATTGCTTGGATACCAATTATCAGAACCTAGTGTTTTCCCATCTAGAGGGAACAGCTAACCATACTCAGAGGCCAAGTTGGCCATTATGAAAGAATTTGGAAGTCCCACATGCATATCAAAGTGCAAGCAAAAATTTATGGAAGTATAATTTCAGAAGGATGTATCTCTAGCATGTTCGCCAATTGTAATTACCAAGAATTGCAGATTTTGGTTGGAGCAAAAGTGCTGGATGATTTTGATGCACGGATCGTTCTGCAAGCAGCCCTCCACCCTTATTGCAATTTGCATCAAATGATTTCTTCTGTGTTCACAACATAGATTACCACCTTGCAGATGGTATATCATTTGAAAATATTGGGAGTTACCTTTGATTCTTAAAATAGAAGTTTTAAACTGAATCCAGTACATAATTTAATGCCTTGAATGGGACTGAGGGCGCTAAGGAGTTGAATAACTGAGCCATGCCAGAAATAAGCCTAAAAAGTTTAAGAAGATCAAAAAAAAGGAAAAATCTGTTACCAGTGTGGAGGAAAAGGTCATTTTGCTGTGCACTACAAGAAATCTAAAGAACAGATAAATAAGGTCCAAGCAAAAGAGTTTAAACCTGCATAGGATTTAGGAAATGGGCTCATGGTCTATATGGAAAACAGTCTAAAGCTGCAGATGAACCTGTTCCTGCCAATATTATGCATGAAGAAATTGACATTAGTGATCTGTTTGCTGATGATGACGCGCAGAATCAGCTATATTAAGTGGTCAATTTAGATGTAAATCCAGTAACAAGATCCAGAGAAAAGGGGATTGACTCCAAAATAATTAAGGAAGTTGCTGGCTGTATGCATGACAACTGGAAGACAAGATTTGAGCTGCAGATAATCCAGAAGAATTGACCAAAGTCAAACTAGATGAGGCAAACCTGTCAATCCCCTTTAGTGGGATCAAGAAATTGTTTTCTGATCTATTAGCACAAATAATTTACTCCCTCGATTCAGCAAATAATGCCACTAAACACTCAGTAATTATGATTTACAATAAACTGAGTGTATGTATATAGATATACTAGTTAATTGAGTATGGGTGAGGGCAACAGTTGACAGTGGAGCACCCATCAACATTGTTTCGACCAAACTGGTGAAGAGGATGAAGATCTTGCCTGATCTAGAACATAAGAAAGAATATGAAACACCCAGTCCAAATACCACCATCTTCTGTGGAGCATATATATTGCTCTACCACTTCAATTTATATCCTTAGTGATATCCGCCCCAGCAATAAATCTAGCCAACTAAAACTATGATATTCTGATTAGATGGAGTTTCTATAAAATATGGAGTAAAATGTAACTTTGAGGATAATACATTGACCAAATTGGATCAGATGTTACCATTGGTTATCAGAAAATATGGGGAAGCTCCACTGACTAGGAAAAATAACTTCATCAATCTGATCTACAATGACAGCATTGTTTCAATTTGATACCAGCTATTTGGTCATAAGCAATGAAAATGTTGACAGAAATCCTAGAAAATCAGGGAATCCCACTGAGGATTAAAAGCATGAGAACCATACCACCAGGATCACAGATAATAGTCAACATGAGGTTGACATTGGAGATATTTAGCTACTGTATGGGGAAATTGGAAGCTACTGGAAGAAGTCCAGAGTAGAGCCTTGGGTGGCTCATGGAATAATAATGCTGATCCATGGAGAAATTTATGTTTTTTCCTGACAAATTTGAGTGAAAACCCAATGAATATTAGGAAGAATCAGATCATCACGGTTGTTCATCTAATCCTGTTGCCAGATTGAGCAAATTCATGATTTTGGGACCCTCAATGAGACAGGTTACCAGTTGGGGTAACTGATAGTATCAATCTATTGGTTAATCAAGAGCAACTTGCTGATATGATGAAAGGACAGCAAGAGGAGGTGCTCAAATTATTCAAAAAGTATTGGGAAGTATTTTCCCAGGACAACCATGATTTGGGATGTGTAAGAGATGTGATCCACAAGGTCAATACTGAAAATTTTGCCAATCAGGATGAGACCAATTCTATGGTTGAAGGTGGCTGAAGTGGTAGTGGAAGAAGAAATCAGTAAGCTAGTGAAGAATGGGCTTCTAGTTCCATCATCGAGTCCCTGGATGAGTCCAATTCTTATTATGAAGAAAAAGGATGGCTCCAATTGGGTGGTGATTGACTACTGAAAGCTGAATAAGATTATGAAAAAGGATTCTTATCCCCTACCAAGAATTGATGATGCACTAGATTGATTGGGAGAAGTGAAGTATTTCTCTGCAATGGATCTAATATTGGGATATTGGCAAATTGATTTGCTGAGAGAAGACCAAGAAAAATGCGCAATTATTATCGCGCAGGGGCTATATCAATCAACAAGGATGCCCCAAGGTCTATGCAATGCGCCTGCAACGTCCCAGAGGGCCACGGACGCTAAACTGAACGACTTGAAGTTTTCATGCATTCTGGTATACTTGAACGATATCAATGTGTTCAGTAACTCATTTAATGACCGTTTACACCACTTGAAAGGAGTCTTCAAGTGACTATCTACAGACAACCTGAAGATCAAGCTGAGGAAGTTTCAATTCTTCAAGAAAGAGTTAAATTATATATGGGATTCATAATCTGATCTAGTGGACTGCAGCCACAAGCTCAGAAAATCAAAGCCATAGAGTGAATGGCTGTACCAAAGAGTGTCCAAGATTTCTAAGTGTTCCTTAGAATGGTCATATACTATAGAAGATTCATTCAAGATTTTGCAAGAATTGTCAAACCCCTCTTCCATTTACTGAAGGATCCAAAAAAGGATTTATTTGGTGTAAAGAGGCCCTGAATCCTTCAATGAATATGCCAGTATTTACTAGATTTTTTGATTTTGAAAGATCCAAATTTTGATCGAGAATTTATAATACAGACCAAAGCTTTATTATTGGCAACTTGCGCCATACTGAGACAAGTAGATGAACTTAGGAGTGACCATCTAGTGGCATATGTGAGCCAGACACTCTCAGCGGCTGAGAGAAATTATATCATGACTGAGCATGAATGCCTTGTAACCATTTACGCCTATAAACAGGTTTTGGTGTATATTCATAAAATGCACTTTAAAGTGGTGACAGACCACTCCTCATTGCGTTAGCTACACAATTTAAGAGAACCAGAAGGATGACTGGCCTAATGGGCACTTAAGCTACAGGCTTACAATTATGAAATAGTCCCAAGGATCATCAGGGACAACTCAGGTTGAAAATAGGTCCGCTTAAAATAGTCCCAAGGAGCAAGGTGTCAAATGAGACACTAGATGAGACGTTAGATGGAATTTATACAGAAAGCAATCAATTCAGAGTATTGGATTACAAAACCAATGAATAGTACAATGTCAAAAAAAGGAAGCAAAGATCCAAGATAGTTGAGAAAATCGTTTGACCTAATATTATTCAATCAATGAGGCAGAAAAAGCTAAAGATGAAGATCCTCAATATAAGAAATTGGATGAAGTTAACATTACTAAATCAATCCAAATGATTAAGGAGACATTTCCAAAACCATCAGTGGATTTATTTCAAACATTTTGGATGGCAACGAATGCCATAAATTGTCTTTAAGAAAAACAACAATAAGAGCATTTGAATGGATCTGCCAATTAATGAGGAACTCAAAATTTTAGCAGATACTAAGTTCAAGTATCAGTTGCTAAAAACAAAATGTAATTGAAACCTATTGGATGAATGACAAGTCAGGATTGAAGCCTAATGAATGGAAACATTTACAAGTATTGCAAAAGTTGGCAAGTGTTGCCTATACATGAGACTCACCACCATGAGTTCTGCTCATTTAACTCTGAAAATTAGAACTTGGGGTGTCAAAAGGGGTAATTAATTGCATGGACTTGACACTAACCAACCCAGCTTAAACTTCCTGAGAGAGCTGTAAACTTGACACTCTTATGCCAACTGTGCATCTTCTTTATGATATATCCTGCATACGTTGAAATCTTCCCTTGACCCAATGGAGTTTATCTCAACCTCTTTCCTTGTAAGCCTAACCATTACAAAGAGTCCTTCTCAAAATAGGTGTCTTCTTCGAAAGCAGGTTAATTCTAGACTGGTTACTGGTGATTACTTTAAATAAATGACAAACTTAAGATTCTGTGAAATAGACTGTTTATTTAAAATAAAAACTTAGTAATTTTATATTAAATAATTAAGAATCAGGTTGTAAAATAAATTGAGTGGATAATTGAATATGGATTAGGAAGATATTGTATCTTCTTAATGAACCTCGGAAACATCTCTTCTTTTATTGATTTTTCTCTTAGGCATTGAAAAATCTCAAAGTTCCTGAATTTGTGTACTGTGGCGTTGTGTGGAGCCTTTGGTATCAGAATCGTTGGTTCTGTGGCTCCTGTGCGCTTTGGTGGAGTCCAAATCTTCATTACCATCGGTGGACTTATTGTCTTGGTTGCTTGATGGCACCATTTTCCTTTCGTTTTAGTTGTTTTTCTTTTGGTGCATCGTTCAGCACCTAAATCGTTCTGTTCCATCTCGGTGTTACTCAAACGAATATTGCAAGTTTGGAGCTAAACTCATCTTGGTTTAATAATTCTTGCGCTTCAATCGGTATTTCCTTGATTCTACCAGAGGTTGAGGATTTACCAATTTCGTGGTACACCGAATCTGCGACAATGAGGAAACAGCCCTGCTAGTCATATAGTGAAGAAGGTCATTACTAAAAAACCAAAAGTATTGGATCTAAAATAAAAGAATTGCAATGTTTCCAGAGGACCACTGAACCATTAAATTGGTCATGTCCTCAGATTTTGGTCTAGTCCTGAAAGAGGACCATTGAACCAGGCTATATGGTTAAGTCTTAAAAAATTATATTTGGTAGTTGTGGGACTACCAGTAGACATAAAATCATGGGCAGACTTGTGCTTTGGGAAGGAATGAAGGGTTGGTTAAATATTTTCCAAGATATTTAAGTCTTAGTGGGGCAATTTGAAATTTTGGTGCAAAAACACCCTCATGGAGACAAAGCCTAGAGGTAGAGGTTACTGAAGTCAGTTGTCAAAATTCTCAGTGCTATTGGTGGAAGAGGGCCAAGTGACTCGATCACCTGACACCTAGTTTGCTGGAAACGGTTGAGCGGTTCATGAGATATTGGTATGCTGAAAGTACATTAAAAGATAATGGTCAATCTTTGCAAAACATGCAGGTAAGACATTACATTCTTATGGATTCCATGTCAAAATAAGATCTCTGGACCATAGAAAACTGGTAGATTTAATTATATCTAGGAACCAGTTTGGGGGAATAAAAAATAGAAAAGATGGACCTCTGAACCAAGGAAAGGTCAAGTCCCATATAAAAAAAAGAAAAAGTTGATAAAAATCAAAGGAAAAAATAAAACAATTATATATCAAAAATATAGAAAAAATATTTTTTAAAATTTTTATTTTTTATTGGTTATCCTCAACTCAGGATGATTCCACCTATGTTACTTTTAGGGGAGGGAGGATGGATGCAGTAGAAATAAACAACTCATCAAAATCTATGTGAGACTAATGTTAGCAAGGGCTAGACCTACTCAAAACCAAGTTTGTTGAGCAGAGGGTGATCCCTGTGAGAAAGCGACTAGGGGAATAGAGATGGAAATGTCAGAACATGCCAAATGCAATATTTCAGAATGAGGAGGGAATCAACAGAACAAGAATAAGCAGTCAGCAGATAACCCTGAGTACTCCCAATATGGCACCAGAGCTGAAAGATTGGTCTTGAGCGCTTGCTGATGAGCTTTATCAAGAACAATGGACATATGGGCCAGCATCAAGCAAGTGATACTAGGCAGGGGTTGGCAAATCATGCACCCTATTAAAGCTATCAGAGGAAGATACCTGATAGGATGTGCCAGAAATGAGATAGTTTTTCAGGGAGCATATGACATCCTGCAGTGAGACAACAAGCTTCTTGGAAGAAAATCAGAATGAGTGATGAAAGCTAGGAGAATGGAAGCTTCATGGCCCAACTTTGATTAACTTGGCCAGCAAAGTGAAGAGCATAGGTTGCAAAGTCTCAATATAGGATGTTTTCTAGATTGGAGGGGTTCAGAGTTATGGACAGAGCCTTGGTTACTTGGGCCCTCAATTCTGCATTGAGTTTGAAATGTTTGCTGTTTCTGATGGCTAGTTCTGGTTGACAAAACAGCTGGCTTGTAATATTGGCTGAGTCAGAAAAGGAACTCTGAAAGCAAGTATGAATTGGTGAGGAATGATCGATTGAGAGCGGAGGGAATTGCTTCAGGATATTCAATGATGATGGTAGGAGTATATGCAAATAGAGCTGAACCCAGGAGATTTTTTAAATCTAAGACAGGAATTGACAAAGGAGGAAGAATTGGTCATGAGCCATTTGAGACAATCTCTAACCTGGTTTTATTGGGGTTGGATACTGTTTCTGGTAATTCTATAAAAGTACTGGCCATGGGTACTTAACTTGGAGTATGAGTCCTGGGAGGGCAATGGAAGAGGTTACGGCGTGCAGATCAACTCATCAGCAAGAAGAGCTGAAGGTCTTTTCAGACATGCTATCAAGCAGTTGTTGATACCAAGACTCTGAATTAGACATATGAGCTGGATAGAAGGGGGATGTTGGACTTCTTGGATAATTGCCATGATGCACTCTGAAATCAATTAAGCTCTAATTTTAAAGAACTTAATCTCAAAATTAATGGGATAAGCTCTTTTTTTAGTACTAGATGGTCCCAACCCAAGGGATGGGATAAGCTCTTCAGAGAAGAATTAAGAATGATATGAGCCAAGAGGTTATGAAGAGAAAATAACAAGGGTGAACATAAATGAGCATTCTTAATTGTGCTGCAAAATAAACATTAATGGCAAGAATATCATGTTTAGGATGAGGATAAAAAGATGAAATTAAGGATACCAGACCAAGAATTCTGATTATGACAGTGGGTCATATGCCCTAGTGGGGGGAACTGGATCCCGAGATTAATATCATCCTGAGTAAATTGATAAGACTGGCACAACAGAAGGTCATGGGGACCATGCTCTGAGTAGGCAGTAGTGAGGAGGAAGAGTAAGAGAGCCACATGCCAAAGGTAATCCTAACAGCAATGAAGGCAGATTGACCATATTCTACTTGAACTAAAGAAGTATTTGACTTAGCATCTGAAGCAGCATTTTCCTGCCCAAATCCTTTTCTTATTGTAAATCTAGGCAAAAGCGGGGGTATGTTTGGATTTTTTTCCCACATTTTTACCCATCTAGATTACCATAGGTTGCTAGAGGATAATTCCATATAGTGAAGTGAATTAGATATTGGTTGGCCCTTATTTCAGGTTAACTGTGTTTGAGGGATTTTAGATTATCTACCTGGTTCTGATCTATTGAAGATCATTCCAGGTGAATGCTTAAGAACTTTCTGGGCAGAGTTGCTAATATATGGAGCATCTGATAGTTGATCAATGATTAATTATCAGATGTACTGATTGGGATCGGTCAGGTTTCATCACTAAACAATTGGGAATGTAAGGATCAAGTTGTGAGGTGAGTAATGCCAGCTGCAACTAGCAAATTGATCAGTTGGTTTGTAACCTGCCTTAATGGATAACAAGTCTCATTACCTAAGCAGGTCACTTGCCAAATATGATTGGCCTGCTGAAATTGAGAGAAAAACATTAGGGACACATCTTCTGACTCTTTCCATTTTAGGTCTCAAAGATGTCCAATGATGGAATCCTAGCCTTAATGGGAAATTACTATCGCTGATGAGACAACAAAGGGTAATTCTTGGGCGATGGCTGCCGTTTCATTGATGAGGCACCAACCAAGGGTTGGGTGCTAAATTTCCACTATTTTTTTTATAGGAATTTACTTGATAAAAAACACAGTAGTAAAGTATGATCTAAAAACCAAGTAATTAGTATAATATATTCTAGCAGAAGTTATCACTAGTCTTATTCATCTTCAAGGAATTTATTTTTGTGTGCTTTCCTTAGACTCTTTAAATAAATGGTAAGTATTGAGGATCTTGAGAAGAGAAGCTGAAATGAGACAGAAATTGCTGCCAATTGTGTTTCACCAGAGAGAGGCCATAAACTAAGATCTGAGCGTGGATAAAGTTAGGCAGATAAGGGAATGAATCCATATTGAGGACATCTTAAGTATTTTAAGGAGGAATACTGATCAAGCTTTGGACGCAACACTAGTGATCTATTCAAATATGGATAATATTCTTCATATTATCACTAAAATATATATTATCAGACAATGCAAAGGTTTGCACAACATCAAACTTGTGCAGTTAATAATCCTGGGAACTATCAATCATTGAAGAGCCTAGGATTCAAACACATACTGATTTAGCCATCACTAGGTGTCTAACATGTCTCCTTTCAGGCCCTGTATAAATGATAAGCAGCAGTGACTACTTTGTTGGCACCAATTATTACCGCAGAATGCAAGAACCTATTACCTGGGAGCTACCAGCAAGAGTTAACGAAGAATTGATTAAGATTAAGCTTAAGGCACTCTAAACATTGAAGCATCTATCCTCAAAGATCAGCATGAGAGTCAAAGACAGTTTAAGATATTAAATTTCAGTTTAGGAGAGAAGATCCTGATCACCCATATCTGGGGCTAACCTGGGAAGGTGTAAGACATCTGGACTGGCCATGCAACCATCTTTGCCACATGAAGAGCTAAGTATTGCATCAGAAAAGAAAAGCCCAAAAAATGTGTTTAGCAGAGTCTTGTAACACCTTAGGTCTTTCCCCTGATCTTGCCTTGGTATGTGAATATGATGTCAAAGAAACCACAATTACTCTAGAGAGTAATTCTTTGATCTCTGGAATGGACCCCACCACTATTAATACATCAGATTTTAGTATTATAGGACTGAGTTGCAGATAAGGGAAATCAAATATCTTTTATAGATGATAATATCTTAAGAATTTTATCAATAGGTTGGGATGACATCATGAAAAATAATATGATATACCTGGTGACTGAAGAGATTTTCCATATGAAAATGATGCTCACAATGGCAATGGTGACTATGAAAAAGACTCATTTTATACCTTTGACTTTATAATAATCTACACATAACTGATGAAGAAGAAACAACTGTGCCAAATTACCCTGACAGAAGCAAAAAAAGCTTTTTTTTCTAATTATTGCTAGAAAAATATAATCAATAAAGTTCAAAAGGTCAATTGAAGCCAGAAACGATGCTCATCAGCATAGCACCATCAAATTAATATGCGAGAAGATCAGCATGTTACCTAATTGTGTAGTAAAGATATTAGTAGAAGTGTTATTGCTGCCATAGGCCCAGAAGCGGGCATTGATTAGGAGGCTGCCAAACATCCTAATGTAGGGATGTCCACCATGAAAAAGAGCTCTAAGATACAATCACTTGAGAGATAATGCTTCTACCAAGCCAGAGATCAAGGAGAGACTTATTAACTGTAACGGATCAGGCTGCACTTAATCCACACATTGCTTTGTAAGAAGGGTCTCAAATAGGAGAGAAGTGTCAGAGGATGATTCAAGGAATTCAGAGTTGGTGGTGAGTCAAACAAGGAGTTGTGGGATCAAGGGTGAGAGATTTAACGTTCTGAGGCTGAGACACATTTAAGAGAATATGATGTCAGGATTACAAACAGTGTGGATGATGATTTGGTGAGATAAGAAGTCTTCACAAGTGATTTGTTGGACAGTGTTAGAGAGAGCTTAGCTTAGGAGAGGGAGCTTATTACTAGACTATCGGAGTGCTATTATTAGAGAATGGTTGAGGCCTGAATGGCCAGTTGCGTCTTTTAAGAAAATCAGAAAATTTGAATAAATTGCATGCTATTATAAATCTTGATTTAAAAATTACATTATTAGATTAAAGTGATGAGCTCAACTGATGAGCTTGACAATGCAATGGCGTCATTCTCAGCCCTTTTATGGAGCCAGACCCTGCTGTTGATGTGCAGCGTCATGGGAACAGTAGTGCAGGAATATGTGGCAACAATAAGGCATGGTGTGAGGGTTCAGGGATGAGCTTCTGCGGGCTTATCCCTAGTTTGATCAGCAACATGGCTCTTACTACTAATTCCTTTGTGGCATATTGGCGCAAGACTGCCCATTACATTAGATGCAACTCAAATACATTTTTGTCAGTATTATGTGGGCCCCAAGAAGAGGTGGTAGCCCAGGAGGGGAGTAATGATATTGCCATGTCTTGACAGTGATGATGGTGTGTTTCTTGTTAACATTTGTGATAAGAGAAATGGTTCAGGTAATTGATGTGAGACCTATGAAGGTGGTGGAGAGCCATGTAAAATCTAAATTTATTAAAAGGTTGGGTGAGTCACAGAATTGGCGCACCACAAAATTGATAAGTACTCGACCTATGGTAGAATTGAGGAAATACTGATCAAAGCGCAAGTATTATTAAACCAAGATGAGTTTAGCTCCAAAAAATGGCAATATTTGTTTGAGTAATATTGAAAAGGAACAGAACAATTTAGGTGCTAAATGGTGCACCAAAAAGGAAAACAATCAAAATGAAAGAAAAATGATGCCATCAAGCAATCAGGACATTAAGTCCACTGATGATAATAAAGATTTGGACTCCATCAAAGCGCACAGGAGCCACAGAACCAACGATCCTGATACTAAAGGCTCCACACACTGCTACAGTGCATGAATTTAAAACTTGAGATTTTGAATGCCCAAAAGAGAAATCAATAGAAGAGATGGTTCTGAGGTTCTTGAAGAAGATACAATATCTTCCAAATCCACTATTCAATTATCCACTCAATTTATTTTACATCCTGATTCTTAAGTATTTAATATAAAAGTATTAAGTTTTTATCTTAAATAAACAGTCTATTTCACAGAATCTTAAGTTTGTCCTTTATCTGAAGTAATCTACAGTAACCAGTATTGAACTAACCTGTTTTGAAGAAGACACTCGTTTTAACCATCTAGTACTAAAAAAAAGAAGACACTCGTTTTAAGAAGGACTCCTTGTAAGGTTAGGCTTACAAGGAAAGAGGTTGAGATAAACTCCATTGGGTCAAGGGAAGATTTTAATGTACACAGGATATATCCTAAAGAAGATGCACAGTTGGCGTGCGAGTGTCAAGTTTACAGCTCTCTCAGGAAGCTTAAGCTAAGTTGGTTGGTGTCAAATCCGTGCAACCTATTACCCCTTTTGACACCCCAAGTTCAAAATTTCCAGATTTAAATGAGCAGAACCGAGGGTGGCGAGTCTGGTGCTCACTACAGGGGTGACGCCAACCACACAGTTGAGAAGAGAGAGTTTAGGGCAAACAAAAATGCCTAGTTTTGAGACCATGGAGCTATACCATAGTGAAGAAGCAGCAGAAAGCCTATCCTCAACTGAAAAAGAGATGATTGAGGCAAGGCTGCAAGCGTTGGAAAAAGAAGTAGTGGAGTTGAGGTTGTACCTAGATCAGATTTCAGACACTGCTTAACAGACTCAAATGGCTACTACCCTGATGTTAGGGCACATACAGTGACTAATAGAATTGAAACTGATCTGAAGGGACTTGAGGAATGGCTCCAACACCTTGAAGCAGAAAATGGAATAAATGTATGAACATTGAATGAGCATGGTAAACGTTTAGGCCACCATGAGACTTTTTTTGATGACATTGATCGAAACTTGGAGGAAATTAAGGATCAAATTCAAGTAAAACTGCAGCCTGCTCTAAGCCCTTTGCTGGACACCTCACATTTGGAAACGCCAGTATTAGCTGCACAGGGAGCAACAACTCCATGACATCAGCGAAGTGCTCCAATAGAGGAAGATCCAAGCTTTAAACCCTATTTCAAAACCATGTTCACTCCTGGCGAGGGAACAAAAGCTGGGTTTTTACAAATGTATGAGAACAGCATGGCTGGCACTAGTGACAAGCAGAAGGCTCATCACATTCAAGGCTGAATGAGCTGTAAAGTGCAGGAGATACTCAACGCTAGTTTATGCCCTGGTTTGATTTGGGTTGAGGTCAAGAAAATTCTGTTATTAGAATTTTGTAGTGCACAGGATGTTGAGAATATAAAGCAAGAGTTCATATTGATGAAAATGGGCAAGACAGAGACAGTCACAAATTATGCCAACTGATACTACCTTTGAGCACAACAACTATGGACCACAGGGACCTTAGATTTACCTACCGCAAAGAATGTCTTACTTAGTTCCTTAGAAGCACACCTAGCCCTCAAGATGCATATGACGCTTGCAGTCAAAATAGCTGGATCCCTCAAGGCCATCAAAGAAGCTTTACTTGATGTGCAAGGAACTTATAAGATTGAGATCAAACCAATGACTCAACTTACATGCAGAATTGGAAAAGCGGTGTATGCTACCCAGGATAAGAATGACAAGCCAAAAGACAAGAACTTCAACAAGTTCTACGGTATCAGCGCAAGGAGTTCACATATCACAAATGTCATAAGCCTGGTCACTATTGGTGAGGTTGTCCAATGAAAGGGAATGAAAATTCCCTTCACCAAAAGAGAAAACACTTAAAACTGTAAATTGGGTTAACCTACATGTTGAAGAAGAGGACAATCAACAAGATGAAGATTTGATGGATACCAGTTACCATGTCTTAGGAGTCCCTAGACTGTATCTGTATCTGTACCTGCATGATTATAGGTACATGGATCCACCAACAAGGGGTTAAACTTAACATACCTAGCTCAAGCAATGACGCCCACTCAAGTAGTCAATAATTTAGAGGAAGGCAAACAACTTGTACTGGACATCTTCAAGAGTATTAAGAATACTACTACTCTGCACACCAAATCAACATCTAATACATCCAAGCAATTAGAGAAATTTGAAAAGCCAGCTGATGACGTGCAGTCAACTGGGAATCTATTTGGAAAGAGTATAACCAAAGTGGAAGTTATGATACAGCATGCGCATATGTTGGCAGTCCTTGATACTGGTGCCCCAGTCAATATCATGTCCTCAAAATTGATGAAGCTAATATTTATGTTGGACATTGACTACCATGTGAGATATTGAAATGCAGGTCCTGACACCACATGTGCATTAGGGGCTTACTCTGCCTTACCCCTACACTTTGGACGCATGGCACTCACTGCCCCTGCCGTGGTCTTGGACAATTAACACTATAACTTCTTTATTGATACAAAATTTTTATTGGAGTTCAGAGCAAAGATTAACTTTGTTACCAGCACTGTGAGTCTGGTAAATTACCAGATGCCGCTTGTGTTTAAGGATGAAGACCTGAAATCAAGGAAACAGTGGACATGTCTGGTTGAAACTGAGCAATCACCTCCCCAGTGCACTACATACTTTGCAAGAAAGATGTAAAAACTACCTGCTTCAGTGTGCACTGAAGATGGGCTACCCTTGAGTGCCAATGAGGCAATGGAGATTTGACCAGGAGAACAAAGAGTCATGCACACTGCCATAAGTGTAAAAATCCCCCAAAACACTGTATTTGAAATATATACCGATAAGGAGTATGTGAACAGGAGCCACGAGTGCTACCTGGGTTCTTTGGCTCTAGTCATGAGGGTGAAGTAACTATCCTCCTGGAGAACATCACCACTCAACCTATTTAAATTGAGAAAGGACAAGTTGTGGCATGCGCGAAACTAACCAATTGTTATACCATTGAGTCAGTACACGCTGTTGGAGGATTAGATGAATTGGGACTTGCTGATGTGACAGAGGAAGAACGGAAAGAGCTGGATGATTTATTGGAAGAGTTTGAAGACATTTTCAGCCAAAGACTAATTGATTATGGTCTGTGTAAAGGTGAGATATACCATATGGATACAAGGTCAGCTATACCTTTCAAATCAAAGCCATACCGCTGATCAAAAATGGAAGAGGAGGTCATCACTAAGGAGCTTCAACAACTTACAGATGCTGGCTTGTTGAGGCCCTCGAGAAGTCCACGGGCATTGCCACTTCTGTTGGTGTGCAAGAAAGATGGCTCATACAGGGTGGTCATGGACTATTGTCACTTAAATGAAATTACAAAAAAGGATTCTTACTTCTCCTAAGAATCAATGACACCTTAAAACAGTTGGGTGGTTTAAAGTATTTTTTAGCTATGGATCTGGCCAGTGGGTACTGGCAGATGAAACTGTCACCTGAAGACCAGAAAAAGTGTGCCTTGATCAGCAGCCAAGGCTTGTTCAAACCAACCAGGATGCCACAAGGGCTGTGCAACGCCCCAGCAACCTTTCAACATGCCATGGACCAAATATTTGGAGAACTGAAGATGACGAGTGTTCTAATCTATCTGGATGATATAACTGTATCAATAGAACGTTCAGAGAGCATATTGAGTACCTTTGAGTGGTGTTCACATAGTTGAGAGAATCAAATCTTAAGTTGAAATGGAGCAAGTGCATTTTTCTCAAGAAGCAACTTGAGTTTTTGGGACATGAGATCAGTGCATAGGGGATTCGACCTCAAGAAGGAAAGGTGAAGGCAATAACCAAAATGGAGTTTCTGAAGAGTATGAGGGATGTCCAGATGTTCCTGGGCATGATTGGCTACTACAGAAATTCCATCCAATAGTTTGTAGACTTGGCTACTCCCCTAACATACCTACTGAACAAGGACTCTAAGTTTGAGTGGGGACTAGAGCAGACCAAGACTTTGAGGATCTGAAAACGAAGTTGGTAGAGGCACTGATCCTAACATACCCAGACTTTAACAAGACCTTCTACCTATACACCAATGCCAGCGATGTAGGACTTGGTGCAATACTAGCACAACTAGATGAGGAGGGGATTGACCATCCCATCAAATATTATTCTAAGGTCTTTACCAAAGCGGAAAGAAACTACACTGTTGCATAGTGCAAATGTCTTGCCTTGATTAAAGCAGTGAAGCACTTTTGGCCATACCTATATGGAGTTTACTTCAAAGTCATAACAGAACATGCATCCTTATGCTGGCTCAGGAACATGAAGGATCCTGATGGAAGATTATCCAGATGGGCTGTTCAGCTTCAAGGATATGACTTTGAAATTATACATAGGGCTAGAAGCAACCACCTGAACGCAGATGGGCTCTCAAGATTGCCTGTGTTCCATTTGCATGTGCACGAGAGCAATTAACTTTATGACCTAATTGGATTATCTGAAGAGGAATGGGAAGAAGAAACTGAAGAAGTCAAGTCAGTTTTAAGAAGATGTTCAAAGGACATGCAAAGAGTAGATGGAAAACTCCAGAAGTTTTTTAAGAGAAATTATATTCATATGTGTGACCTAGCAATTGAATGGAAGTAGTGATGGAGGCATACAAACACATGGAACATGGAAGATTTTAGAAGACCCTAGCTTATCTCAAGGACCAGTTCTATTGGGAGGCTATGACTGATGAGGTGCCTCAAGCCTTGGAGATGTGTATACCATGTGAAAGCTTTAGACCATTAGGAAAAAAGTTTGAGTTTACACCAATCCTAGCATCCACACCTTTTCACAATGTATCTATTGATAAGGTAGGACCACTACCAACTGCCTCAAGTGGGAACAAGTTTGTATTAGTAGCAATTGACCACTTCACAAAGTGGATTGAGGTAGTGGTGATCAATATTTACATCGCAGGGACCACCGCTAGATTCTTCTACAATCAGATTATCACAAAACATGGTTGTCCCCAGATCTTGCTATCAGATAACAGGAAGAACTTCATCTCTGGAGTAGTGGGAAAACTTATGGACTTGGTATGGGTAAAACAGCTGTTCACTACCCCCTA
This sequence comes from Massospora cicadina, assembly GCA_022478985.1. Classification (NCBI taxonomy): domain Eukaryota; kingdom Fungi; phylum Entomophthoromycota; class Entomophthoromycetes; order Entomophthorales; family Entomophthoraceae; genus Massospora; species Massospora cicadina. The sequence continues at coordinate 26,407 of JAKSZP010012560.1, forward strand.
TACACCATCATCAAATGGAAGTTTGGAAAGAGTAAATGGGATGTTAGCTGGGATCCTCAAGAAGATAGCAGTTAACTACAAGTCAAAGTGGGATATTTTCTTACCATCCACACTGTTTGCTTACCAACTTAGCCACTATAGAGTCATTGGGATGTCTCCTTTTAAGGCGCTCTATGGTAGAGAAGCCGCCTTACTTACTCTGTTGGCTCTAATAATTGCTGCAGATCAAAAAGACTTATCCCCTGGGAACTATCAGCAAAAGTTGGCGGATAAGCTCATATGCATACAACTAGAAGCTGGGAAGAACATCAAGCACAGTATCCCAAAAGGGCAGAAAGACAGTCAGAGATGTACCAAACTGGCAGAATTTGGAGTCAACAATAAAGTATTGTTTTACCACATCCACGGAAGCCAAATGATGCCACCAATATTTTGTTCAACAGAGTCCACACTAGACACCTCAGATCCTACCCTCAATCTCATCTTGGAAGGGGTGGTGTCACAGATTTGGTGCACCATGAAATTGGTAAATTTTTGACCTCTGGTAGAATTGAGGAAATACTGATCAAAGTGCAAGAATTATTAAACCAAGATGAGTTTAGCTCCAAAAATGGCAATATTCACTTGAGTAACACTGAGAAGGAACAGAACAATTTAGGTTTTGAATGGCACACTGAAAAGAAAAACAACCAAAACAAAAGAAAAATGGTATTATCAAGCAACCAGAACATTAAGTCCACCGATGGTAATAGAGATTTGGACTCCATTAAAGTGCACAGGAGCCACAGAACCAACGATCCTGATATCAAAGGCTCCTCACACCGCCACAGTGCAAAATAAGAAACTTGAGAAAATGAATGCCCAAGAGAGAATTCAATGGAAAAAGAGATGGTTCCAAGGTTCTTGAAAAAGATACAATATCTTCCTAATCCACTATTAATTATCCACTCAATTTATTTTACATCCTGATTCTTTAGTATTTAGTATAAAAATACTAAGTTTTTATCTTAAATAAACAGTCTATTTCACAGAATCTTAAGTTTGTCATTTATTTAGAAATAATCACCAGTAACCAGTCAGAATTAACCTGCTTTGAAGAAGATACCTATTTTGAGAAGGACTCCTTGTAAGGTTAGGCTTGCAAGGAAAGAGGTTGAGATAAACTCTGTTGGGTCAAGAGAAGATCTGACATACATAGGGTTATTCATAAAGAAGACGCACAGTTGGCATGCAAGTGTCAAGTTTACAGCTCTCTCAGGAAGTTTAAGCTGGGTTGGTTAGTGGTAAATCTGTGCAACCGATTACCCCTTTTGACACCCCAAGTCCAAAAAAACCAGAGTTTCAATAAGCAGAACCCAGGGCAGTGAGTGCTATATTACAGCTAAACACTCTCACTCAGTTATGCTGTAATTTCTTTCAGATTTGGATAATGTTTTGCTTTAAAATGCTACAGAATGGTCAATCTGCTCTACATCACACTGGGAGAATACTCCCAATAGCTACATTACTTACATCAGTATGCAGAATAAAAGGTTTACAAATTGAGGATGGATCAAAACAGGTGCCTTAGTTAGGGCAGATTAAGAGAATTAAAATTTGTTCCTGAGCTGAGCTCCACTCAAATAGCAGAACTTAGATAATAAATGGAATAGAGGCTCTGCCATATCAGCAAACTTGGGTATAGGTTGATGATAGTATCTAAGCATACTTAAAAAAAATTATATGTCCCATAAGTAGGTTGGAGATTTCACTTGTTCAAAGCTTGGATTTTATCTAAAAGTGGTTGAATTTTTTTAGCTAAAACCTGGTAACCTAAGAACTCCATTTATTTCTGTTAAAAGAAACCTTTTGAGGGTTTGAGCTTTTGTAAAGAATTTTTTATTTGTCTAAAAACTACTTTTTTATATGATCTAAATGCTCTGCAAATGTTTTTAAAAACAAAGTAATATCATCCAAATATACCAGAACACAGGCTAGCTTTAAATCATATAACATACCATCTATGGCCCTTTGGAATGTTGCTAATGCATCGATCTCCTTGTGGCATATAGGTTGGCTCAGATAAACCCTTACTAGATATTAGGACACATTTATCTCAGTCTTCCAGTGCTAATTCAATTTACTAGTACCCATTGGCTAAGTCCATTGCCAAAAAATAGGCTGAGCTAGCTAACAACTGGAGCGAATTATTGATCCCTGGTAATGGGTAGCTATTTCAACAAGTAATCATGATTAACCTTTATTAATCTATAACCACCTAATGTAAGCCATCCTTCTTTTTTACCTATAAAAGAGGTGAGGCCTAGGGACTATTGGAGGGTTTGTCCATCCAGCCTCCAATACTTGATGTAATCCTTTGGTGCCTGTGCTTTCTAAACTTTCAACTTACAATAGATTTTAGCATAAATAAGAGGGTAATCTTCAGTTTCAATGGTATGCATCACTCTCTTTATTTTACCAAAATTATAAGTATGCTTGGCATATATGTCAGAGTATTCTTTCAATAATTGAAGTACATGTTTCTCCTGTTATTTGGTAAGGTGGTTTCCTATTGCAGGTCCCACAGAAAGAACCTCCTGATTGAATTTCAGGTAAAGTCATGTAGAATTACAAAAGTTTTAACGTCATAAATTTGAGATAGGGGCAATAATTTGACATAGGCTATTGCTTTTTTATCTACCATTTTTGGGTCATTGGCAAGGTTTGCCAATAAAAAAGACAGGTAACTATCCGGTATATGCATAATCAAATACCCCAGATCAAGGCAAGTTCTCTTTATCAGAAGGGTTTTAAATGCCTTGGATGTTTAATATTTTAGCCCTTGGGAATAGAAAAATTTAAAAATGTATTGAACATAATCTGAGATTTTGGCAGAATAAGCACAATCTCAGGGGAGAAATATGCATTCCTTTTTCTATGTCAGCCATTTTAGGGGGTGATTTTACTTGTGGACCTTAGACATGATACTAAATGGAATAGGATCTCTTTGATCTCCCCAACAGACATGTCTGCCATCTTGTATGTTGAGCATGTCAGATAAAAGCAATGGAACTCTATACCCTAAAAGGGATAGAGAAGAGTCAGGGTAATTAACTATTCCATTGAATTTCCACAAAACTTGTGTCTCCAAGAAAGGGTTATAACTTAAGTTACCAAGGATGATTGCAAGTATCATAAAAGTTTAGTTTATTTATTTAACCAAGGCAAGCTGAGGGGGTGAAAGGTGAGTCATCAGAGCATATAGCTACCAACCTGAAGGTTGCAGGTTCATTCCCACCCTTTGCACATCAATTGGAGTGCCAGCTGAAGGAAACTACTGGCGTTAGTAGGTCTAAAAATATGAAAACCTTACCCTTGTTTAACAAGAAAAATCCAAGTCCTATTCCAGAGGTGGAAAACTGTCTTTGATGGAATTGACCCTGCTCAGATTTCATGCCAATACTTTTTTGGTAATGTCTGTCCCCTGGTTGGCTTGCCTCAGATAAATAAATTTAACCAAGGCAAGAAGACCAGGGGATGGACAATAAAGATATATGTAATGAGATAGGGAGAGGTGAATTATAGCAAGATTTTGGCACCTCAGAGTAATTGAGCTACCCCTGTTGCCAGCTGGTACCACAGGTGTGAGGGGTTGGATGCCCTACTCTGAGAGGACTTCCTTTATTATGAATGAGTGTGAAGGAAGAGGTCAAAATGCAGAAACAAGTCTAGAATTATAAAATTAACAATTTCTGTTGCTTCAGCTTCATGTATCCATATAGCCAGGCTTGAATGTGTTTCAAGTAAGTGTAGGTAAAATCTGCTGATTGTCCCACGGATGGTTAGCATGGTTCTTTGAAGGCATTCAGTGCTACAGTGCATACTGTCCACAGTGCAATGGCAACTATCAGGGAGTGGAGTGTGGGTGGTATTGGAGATTCAGTTGGAGTGTGAGGAGGCTTCTGGAGATTGACAGATCCTGGTCATTGTAGGTTTTTAACAGACATGCAAATTTCTGCAATATGGTTCTAGATGGGGGGCATGCTTTGAGGCGGTGGTGTAGGTTACCATCCCCTCCACACACTGCACAAGTTGCATGAAGAGAGTTGGAGTGATCAGCTGTTTTGTAGGTTCTTCTGAGGCAATGCCAGGTGTTAGCTCTTACCCTTGACTGAAAAAGTGAATGATGTGTTAGCCTTCATATTGTTTTCTGTGTTGTGAGGTCATGGGGGATGTTTAAAGCATCCAGATAGTCAATTCTTGCATTGAATGGGGCCACAGCATGTGTCCCTCTGGGGGTGGTTATATAGTTTGCTTAGTGTGAATCAAGCTCTGAGCCTTCCCCTTTTCTGACAAGTGCCTGTGAGAGTGATGATCCACCATATGTGCCAAATGGTGCAGAGGAGGCATTTGAAGTGAGAGGGGTTCCATTTGGCCAACTGCATTGGAGCAGTTTGCAAGGTATATGAGCAGGCTGGACAGGCTGTATGGGTTGGATAGTTTTAGCACTTATTCAAAGTTGGCCCTCGCTGCTCTAGACTAGTGTTGTGGGAGTTCTGAGGCTAGGACTTCCTCTATCTAGGTGCCCAATATGCAGTTGGCATGGTCTTCAAAGTCTATTAGGTTCATGCCTCTGCTGTTGCTAACTGAAGAGTGTTTCTGCCTATATAGGTGGTCAGAACCCAGGCTACAGCCATTTCTGGATAAATGCATGGACTGAGGATATAAATGTAGATGAGAAGGAGATTGCATAGGTGGAGAACCACAGCATTGAGAGGATAAGTGAGTTGACAACTGTTACTCACCCTGTTAGTCCAGGGGATCTTCCCTTAAGGGATGTGATGCAGTTGGAAATCCACTGTTATAGGCTGTTGTCGATTGTGTCATTGGCATGCTCCCCTGTTTCTAGCTATATCCCAAGGTGTTAAACAGGGCTGGTTGAAGGAGGTGATGTGAAGGGTAAGACAAGTTGGTTGTTTTTTTGTAGAAAGCTGTGGGGTTTGTGTTGTTGTCCAGTTGTTAGTGTACTTTACTAGGAGGATTATTTCTATTTTTTTGTTGAGTGATGCATTGCTCACAATGAGATATGTCTCCAGGGTGCGTTCCAGCTTCTGGGCATCATTGTTATTAGCTATACCTGTCATGCAGTCATCCGTAAAGGCTAGTAACTTAACTGTTGGTTGGCCTTGTGCAGTTATGCCCATGAGGCATGAGTCAGAGATGCAAAGAAGTGGATTAATACTGAAGTTGTATAGCAGTGGGCTGAAGGGGTCCCCTTGCTTGAGCCTCTGTGTGGTGTGATCTTGTTGGTCAGATTATCAGGGACACATACAGCTATTATGTGGACTCTGTGAGGAAAATTGCCCAGTTTATGAATCTGGGTGAGAGTTTGAAGGCGTTTAGGCATTCCTTCAGTTATGGCCAGCTTACATGATCATATGTCTTCTTCTGGTCTAGGAATACCAGTGCTCCAGTTGCTTTGGACTGGCATATGTTGGTGACAGAGTGTACATTGGTCCAGATAGAATGCCCTGGTATGAACCCAAACTGATTAGGTGACAGGACTTGGAGGTGATTGTGCCTAATATGGTGGCTAAAATTTTTGTTGATAGTTTTTTATTAGTGTTAGAGAGTGCAATTAGGCGCCAGTTAGCCAAGTCTAGTTTATCATCCTTTTTCAAACAGGGTTATGACATAGAAGTCCTGGCCACCAGATAAGAGGTGTGTCTCCATCAGGCACTGGTTCATTGATGCCAAGAAAAGGGAAGCAATTTGCTTAAAGTACTTTTTGTGAAATTTGTAGGGTATCCCATTAGGCTATAAGCATCTCCTACATGGTGCACCAGGGACTGTGTCCCAGAAAGCTCCAACTGTGTGATTAGATTTAAGAGGTTATAATCTGATGGTATGCTTTGTATCTGGCAATGTGTGTAAAGTTTTTAGTTTGTTGGGGGTTAATTGGGGTATTATGGTATAGTTTAGTGTAGTAGTGGTGTACTTCTACCTTGACCTCTGCAGGGTCAGTTGACATGGTGCCATCACCTTTGTGGACTTGTATGCATGTGTGCTGGTTGTCACAGAAGTAAAATTGATGGAAGTATATCAAGAAGGTTTTTCTTTATTTTATAAACTTACCTTTTCTCTAAACTTTGATTCTGAGCTGGTGTTTGAAGATAAGGGCGCTTAGGTGGTTGGATATTTCTGCCCATTTATGCCCCCAGTTGGGATTGTAGCCAGACTTTGGGGTGTTGAGCTCAAGGTGGTCCAGTTCCGCCAAGGTGTGCCTGATTGTGGCTGTGTCAGTGGTGTATTTACAAGAGGTAAGATAGTAAGTTTTGTTTATTAGTCAAATTTAAACTTTGCCCAGATTTCAATGTGGTCCAGTATAAATGGGGTTCTCAATTTTTATTTGTGGCCTCATACTTGACCCATTTGGATATTTTGGGCAATTTTATATTTTCCGGGTGAAACTTCCTCCAGGTTGACATCTGTGCAGGAGTTCAGATTTAGTAAAAGTTGCACTAAAACAAGTTGGTTAAAGAAGTTGATCTTTTTTGTTGATAAGTTGAAGATGTTTGAGCAGTGGGTCTTCAGGGGGATGATGAAGTTGATGCAGCTCATTGAGATGAGCGTTTCTTTGAATATGTTGGGGAGAGTACTGTATAGGCTGAGGGATGCCTTCATTGCACGGAATTTGATGTACCCCAGAGGGTATCCCCTGAGGTTAGGCTATTGGTCCATGTTGGGGTCAGACCAGCAGTTGAAGTCACCCAGTAGAATGGTGTCCAGTGGGAGGGCAAGTGTTAGGATAGTCTCATAAAATTGTTTCCTCTTAGCTGTGGTGCACAGTGCATAGATGCATGCTATTGAAATTATGTCATCCTGGCATGCAATCATTGCTACCAGTATGTGGCCATATAGATATAAAAACAAGCTTATTTTAAGTCTTTTTGTGATTTTAGATAACCACCTCACAGTTAAACATCCATACTGATTAGGATGGTGAGCCCTGGCTGACCAGCATCACTCTTCCCCCTGTAAACAGTAGGTTCCTTGGATGGCTAAGATATCTACAGGAGGTTTTTGCAGAAAGTTCAGCTTTTTGGACTGAGATGATTGAGTCCTGGTTCCCACAATGTTTAGCATCCCTATTGACACTGAGGTGCCACAGGCACCTCAAAAGTAATTGGGAGGGCCATCCAGCCCTATCCCAGTGCATCATTTCTTATACATGTTTCATATGATTGTGCCTATCTCACATGTGCAGTTGTTTGATCCCTTACCCTTTGCCAATTTTTATGTGGGTATCGCCATTGGGTGGAATTTGAGTCAGTTCCTTCCACTTGTGACTTAAAGTGATCCAGTGCAGTGTGCTGGTTACTTTCTGTGGTTGTGGGGTTTAAAGTTTTAGATGTGGGTCCCACATTTTTGCTAATAATAGAGCTAAATTGTCCAGCTAAATTCACTTGATTGATATCACACAGTCATTCAGTTAAATTGGTGAAAAAAATTTTATCTTGGATAATCTGCTCTGCCTGGTTAGCTTGGTTAATGTTCCCTATGTTCTCCTAAATTTGGCTGAGATTGATGGAGGAGGCTGCGAGTGATGAATCCATGGCCGCTGCCCTTTTTCAGGCCTTCAGTGCCATTTTGTGCACTTTGGGTGAAACTAGCTCTATGAGAATTTATTGTCCATCCTCTCCTTAGAGGAAGGCGTGGTTGGTGTCAGTTAGTTTACTGAAGTCTTTGCTATCCTTGTCCATGGTGTTGTTACTGAAGTCTGGGCTCATTATGCCCTCCTTCATGGGGCATGTGTGCACCTTGTACCCCAATGTGCTGCAGTGATTGCAGATTGGCAGTGCACTTTCCGATGTGATGCAGAATACCTTTGATATGCCCCCACCCAGGAGGTAAAACTTTTTTATGTGGGATTTTTGTGAGGCCCTCAGCCACCTCAGAGAGTGGGCTTATCATGGTTATTTTTTTGCCTGTGCACAGGTTTGGCATCAGGTAAAAAGGCTATAGTTTGAATTGCTTGATCTCTCTGTAGCTGGTAAGTTCTGCATGGAGCTCTTTTGTCATGTACACATGACATAATAGTGAGGACCAACCCCAAAGATAAGGCTGGGCGCCTAGAGGCTTAAAAGGTTAAGCTATAGGGCCTTCAAGACCTGAAGCACACCTAGACCAGCGCTAGGTAAGAGCAAAAATATGCCCAGGTTGGTCCTAGTGGGGTGCCAAGTGCCTAGCCCCTGACAGTAGCTCAAGCATTAAAACAAACTATCTACCAAATAAAGTTGGATGGTTCAATTCAGTTAGTTGAGGAATGGGGATTTGATACCTGTTTTATCTACAAAAAAACATGCTCAGGTCAAATCCAACTTCAGTCAATAACTCGAGTGAAGTCAGTTTTGGCCTATTTTACTATCTCAAATGGCAGTATTGCCCTATTGGTGAGTCGCTGCTTGGCCCACTGCAGCATAACCCCAATTTCCCCATCTGAGCTTAAATACATTTTCCCCCAACCAACATTCCTTGTTGATCAACTTCCCAAATAAACCTTTACCCCATTTACGTTATTTTAATTTTATGATATTCTGAATATCCTGTGCGCAAGCCTCTTTGAGGAGGTCTTATGCTCCATTACACTTGCCCTTGCAAGTACCATGCAGCTCTACCCTCATGCACCATTTGTCCACCCAGGATCTTCCCAACCTGGGTTGCTTAGCCCCTTTTGATATGTGTACTGCATCACCTTTATAGGGATTTTTATTATGTAATTTGTATTTTTATGCCTAAGTTGTTATTGCTCCAGCACCCTCTGCTGGGCTCTAATAACTTTCTTCCTAACAGCTAGTTCCCTGGCGTTGGCCTGGTGCACTGCGCACTGCCACGCTGGGAACAGGAGAGTTATAGACACTCTCTTACATTAGTCAACCAACCTTTATTTCTTATGTGCATGAACTTTTTCCGTGTGGAACTTTTCTGAATTGGAAAGAGTGGCTGTCAGCTGTGAGCTCTAGTTTTCATTTGCTGCACCACTGTTTTCTCCTTTTATCAAAGGTTGGAGCAACTTGGCATTATTATGGTTGCTTCAACTGGAAAGTATTCACCCTTTGTGTTTGTACCTGGTGGATTTGGATATTTGATATTTGAAAGTCATGATTTTCAACTTTCTGCCAAATTAATTAAATCTCACTCTGAGAAACAATTTTCCCTCCACCGGCACATTCAGATGATGCTGGCAGAATTGGCACAGATGGGTCTGGGGGTGTTGGCCTTGGATAACATTGGGCATTTCATTGCAGATCATAGGATAGGGTCATTCACATCAGAAAACGCGTTTTATACCAGAAGCCTGGTCTCTACCTCTGAACCATTTATTAGTTCATATGGCTTGGATGAGGACTCTATTTCTGTGTATCAAATTACCCCTAAGACCCCACAGTTGACCTCTACCATGATTAGGTGCACTCAGGAAGTGGAAAAGGCACTTTTAAAATATAATTAAGTATATGCACCTGCAGAAGGCATGGTGGGGTATGTGGCCTCAGTATTAAGAGTGGCCAAATATCCCACCCCCTTTTTGATTCTAAAACCAATTCTGTT
>JAKSZP010012561.1:0-35853 GCA_022478985.1 Massospora cicadina
ATTTACGACAAAGAGCTACTAGAAGTGGTGGAGGCGCTGACTTATTGGCGTCACCACTTGAATGGCTCCTCACAACCTTTCCATGTATGTACAAAACATCATGCCTTGCTGTACTACCGCGCCCCTCATGCCCTAACCCCATGACAGACCCATTGGCATGAGACCCTTTCCCAAAAAGCCTTCTTTACGAGTTCACCAAGGGCAAGGTTGATGAGTTTGGCGGATGATTTAAGCATCTTTCTTCTTTAGCTCCTGATCCAAAGGAGGTGGAGGTTCATAAGACCCAGTTGATGATTCCACCAGATAAGATTTTATCTCAGTTTCCCGCTCCCATGGCCAACATACCAGTGCTCGCACCTCTGGAAAATGCAAAGGAATACAGTATGTTCAGAAAGGTAGTCCTTTCTCAGCTGCTATCAACCGAATATACTATGTTACTTGCTAATAGCGCTTTGAATTGGGAAGACTTATCCAGGGGCTATCACATAAAGGGTGAGATGATGTGGTTTCAGGGGCGCCTATGGGTTCCCGCTGGACCAATGCGCCTGAAAATCATCTGGGACCATCATGATGGAATCACCATCGGTCATCCTGGGAAAGCAAAGACCTTGGAGTTGATATGATGCACCTACAATTGGAAGGGCTTACCTGCTCAGGTGGGGCGGTATTGTAAAGAGTGCCTGATCTGAAATCAGATGAAACCCAATTGGCAACCTTTAGCGGGGTTGTTAGTACTAGTCCAAAAGGATGAAGGGCCCTGGACTTCCCTATCGGTGAATTTCATTGTGGAGTTACCTGGCTCTGATGGTTATGATCCCATCATGGTGGGGGTGGACCGTTTTTATGAATTTCGCCCACTTTATTCCTTGCAGAACGACAATAACCGCGGCTGAGATGGCTAGGCTCTTCTCCATTCATGTGTTTGCGCTCCATGAGGTTCCCTAAGAAGTTATCAGTGACCGGGGACCCCATTTTACCTCTGTCTTTTAAAAAGAGTTGTGTAAAACTCTTCAGATTCGCCCCTGCCGTTCAACTGCCTTTCACCCCCAATCAGATGGGCAGACTGAACGAATGAACCAGTGCTTAGAACAGTTTCTGCGGTGTTACACTGCCACGGATCATTCTGATTGGGTTTCTCACCTTCCTATGGCCCAATTTAGTTACAACAACACTTTGCATTCTTCAATCAGTTATTCCCCCTTTTTCGCCAACCATGGCTTTAACCCCACCCTTAACGTGGATCCCAGCTGAGGTTCTAAGGTTGAAGCGTTGGTGGACTTTGCCAAGACCATCAAGAAGGTCCATCAGGGGGTTTCCACAAGTTTGTAGGCGGCAATGCAAGTTTATAAGGAGAATGCTGATGGTAAGTGCTGAGTGGGTCCAGCGTATAAGGAAGAGGATCTTGTGATGCTTGATGCTCGTAACATTCCTATCAAGAAGCCATGCAAGAAGCTGGGACCAAAGAGGATTGGCCCTTACCGCGTTGTTATAAAGGTGGGCCATGCCTCATACCAGCTGGATCTTCCCTCTTCATTTTGGATCTTCTCTGTCTTTATGAGAACAAATTGACATTGTAGAGGGCCCCCACCAGAGACTCCTGAGGACTATTTCGTGGATGGGGCGCCAGAGTGGGAAGTGGAGGAAATAGTAGCCTCCCGCCGTGTTAAGAGAAGACTTGAGTACCTGGTATCTTGAAAGGGTTTTGACGCTGCAGAGAACAGTTGGGTCCCAGTGTGCGACTGTGTGCATGCCCAAGATCTGATTGAAGCCTTCCATAAGCGTTTTCCCCAGGCCGTAGGCTCTGAAACCAAACCGATTGTTGCTGCAATGAAGTTGGCCCTGGCCCACAAGAACTTTTTCTTGGCAAAAGCCCCTGAAGGGGGGTTGAGACCCATCAGAAGGAGAGGGTAATGTCATGGTTAAAAGACATGATAGTGGGTACCAACCCCAAGGATAAGGCTGGGCGACAGGAGGCCCAAAAGGTGAAGCTTCATGTCCTCACTGACATTAGGCACACAGTAGACCAACGCTGGGTACAAGCCAAATATGCCCAGGTTGGTACTAGTGAGGTGCCTAATACCCAGCTCCTTGCATTGGCCCAGGCATTAAAACGGACGGTTTACTCTATTAACGCTGATGATTTGATTCAGTTAGTTGAGGAACGGTTGTTTTAAAACCCATTCCTTCTATGAAATGACACGTTTGGGTCAGATACAACTTTAATCAATTACTTGAGTGAAGTCAGTGTCAGTGTATTCTACCAATTTGGATGGGAGTGTCTGCCTATTGGTGAATTGGTGCTTGAGACCACTTTGGTAGACCCCAAATTACCCCATTGATGCTTATATCTGATTTTTGTGACCAACATTCCTTGTTGGTCGACTTCTCACAATAAAACCTTTCCCGTTTTCCCATTTTTTGTTTAAAACCTCAAATGATCCTGTGCACGGACCTCTTCAAAGAGGTCTCATGCTACATAAACCATTTCATTCTGAATTTGATTAAATTATCCCCTTGTGCACCGTTGGGTCACCCAGGCTCCCTCCAACCTGGTGCGCCTACCCCTTCTGACCATGTGCACTGAGTCGTTTTTGGTTGGTTTTTGGTATTGAGATAACAATTCTATACTTAAGTTATTATTGCTCCAGCACCCTCTGCTGGGCTCTAGTAACTTATTAACAAATGGCTAGTTCCCTGGCATGGGCCCTGTGCACTGAGCACTTCCACTCTGGGAACAGGAGAGCTATAGACACTCTCCTTACAATTAACAAGTGGAAGATTATGAGGCTGAGGAAGCGGGAGACAAATATGAAGAAGAGGAGTGTGAGGGCAAATATCACTAAAGTGCTATATGGAGCAATGTCATTCAAAATAGTTCTTAAAGGATCCTTTATATTTTATTCTCATATCTCCTTTTTGGCCCAGATTGAGCTGAGAGCCATTAAAACCCAATTTATGAAGATTTGTCAGAGGTTCAGCCCTTGTCTGATCCCTCAGATCCAAAGTCAGATTTTTTATCCTATGCTTGAGCAGCAGCTATGCCCACTCAGTTCATACCTAAATCCAAGCAAAGTCAATAGACCCCTGTGGTAATCAACCAGAAACTTGCGTGTTCTCTCACTAAACTAATAAGGTTTGACCGCACTTACTTAATATTCCCTGTAAAGGTTACAGTTGAGCAATAAAAAATTATAATAAATGCCTTGGTGGAGACTGAAGCAACTGGGAATTACATTGACTTATTGGTAGCGTAGGCTTTTGACTTTCCAGCTAATTTATGCCCCTTGTCATGGGTGCTTTTGCATCACTATGGTTACATTTTGATTTATAAGCCTCTCAGGTTCAGGACAATTGAACATGTGTTTGTAGTCCACTTTTATGCTATACCAAAGTTGCTGTATCTTGTGATCCTGAAAGATGGTTGAAAAAGACGCTTTTTCTGTAAGCATTGAATTAAGATGAAGCATTCTGTCAGTCACCGCACATACCTACTCTGGGGAAATTGCCTTAATTTAAACTTTATTCACAAGTAACGCGGTGGCATCAGAAGCTGTGTACTCCATTTCAGACGCTGTTCCTGACCATCCCACTATGCTAAAGATTCTGGAACATTATAAAGCTATGTTCAAGGTTGAAAATGACTATTTGACTTCCTAACCATTCTGAGTTTAACCTGAACTTCCAGTTGACAGTTGAGTTACTAAAATCAACTGCCCCATGTACCCATACACGGCACAGGAGGATCAAGCCTTTAAAGTATGGATTGAAGATATGGTGGCTAAGGAATGGACGATTGAGAAATTCTCCATTATATCATCCGCATTATTTTTTCTCAGAAACTAGATGGTACACTGTGACCATGTGTGGAAAATGGACACCTTATTATTGTCACTGTCCCAGATCCAAATCTCCTCCCTTTAGAAGCTTGCCATTTCTTAAGCATTTTAGAGTCTAAGGTTTTTTAAACTTGATCTGGTTAACACGTTCCACACATTGTGGTGAAGTCTGGTTATGAATGGCTGAATGCTATCCAGATGCACTATTAAATTATTCATAAAAAGATTATTCCTTTTGAAGGGTGGTTAGCCTGGCAGGTTAATTCCTGCTTCCACTCTAGTGAATGTTTTGTTCAACACAGGTTTGAAACCTGTATTAAATATAAAGAAATCTCTTTTGTGGTATATTTATCCTAAGGTCGACCCACCTCAATTACTTTTAAGATTATTCCTTTTGGCTTAAAAATGCGCCGCAGTTTTTTATTCCATAATGACGATGATTTTGGGGTTTATAGGTTCTCTTACACAATTTCATACACTGGTGAAATTTATATCCATTCTAACAATGATTTTTAACACGCCATGTATTTAGTGGTAATTGCGGCCCTACATAGGGCTTAATTAGTCACAAAGCATTCCAGATGTGAGTTATAAATGATGAAGTGTAGTTCCTGCAAAATATGGCATTAAAGATGGGCATACTATTGCACCTTTAAACTCAAAGCCATTTTCTCTTGGCCTACGCTTGTGATGAAGAAGTAACTACATAGCTTTCTTAGATTCACCACATTTCTGAAGGAGTTTTATCAGCCATATCTGAGCTTGTATCTCTATTACACCTCCTCACTGATAATAATGCTCCATTTGTTTGGACTCCAGAGTGCTAAAAGTATTTTGATAAAAGACAAAACAAGCTTTCACATTTATTCTTGTTTTGTGTCATGTTGATAAGGACAAGAATTTTATTGTGGCATGTGACGCCTCAGGCACTGCTGAATTGCTATTTTGTTACAAAAACATGAGGGAAAGAACATCCTGTGGTTTACTTTTCAAGAAAGTTTAGCATAACTGAGCTTTCTTGGGCCTTATATGATAGAAAGTTGTCTGCCGTTGCTTGGTCTCAGATGCACTGGTGGTATTTCTTAAAGACATCAATCACACTGTAGTGGTGCGCACTAACCACAATGCATCTCTTTTTATCAAAAGCCAAAGAAGTTGGCCCACAGACAAACTAGAACTCATTGGGAGCTTTTTAGTTTTAGTATCAAATTTGACTTGTCAAGGGATCCACATTTATCTTTCCAAACATCCTTAGTTGCAATCCTTCTATGGGACATATTCCTACTGGTGACTCTGGACTAGTTACAGTAATAAACCCCTGAGCAAATTATGACACCTCTTTCCCAGCCATTGCCACAGTTATCCTTCCACTCTACGTTTAAACTACAAACCTAACCATAGGTTTACCCACCTAAAAGTACACTCCCGCTACTGGATCTGTTGGTTATATAGTTAAGCTGCCTCTCAAATACCCTCTACTGAAGAAGATTCTCTCTTGGATGATGTGTTAACTTTGCAAACAGCTGATGCTGAAGGTCTTCACCTTATGTTTAGAATTGTTGCCTGTAAGGCCCCATATGGATGGTATTCTAAAATGGATAAGGTAGTCTATTTCTGTGACAAAGTATGGGTTCATTCTGCCCTGCGCTCCTACGTCATAAGGGAACATCATGAATCACCAACCATGTGGCACCCAGGCGTGAAGAATGCCATTAATTTGAATATACGCAGATATGACTGGAATGGTCTCAAAAAGGACGTCCCTATTTGGTGGAAGGTTTATGTGTGCAAAAAACAATTAGAGAGGATAGGGAAAATGGTCTCCTCCACCCTCTCCAACAGTAAGGAGGATTATAGCTTTATCTCATTGGATTCATTGTAAATTTTCCAAAATCACAGTGAGATGACATGATTACGGTAATAAATTACTTAACAAGATATTCTAATTCATCCCCTTCTTGACAACTATTATTGCTAAAAGAATGGTGCGGTTGTTTATGTCACATGTCTTTCCCTTGTTAGGATCGCCCCAGGGGATAATCAGTGATAGAGGCACTTGTTTTACTTGAAGCTTTTGGGAATCATTGTGCAACATGCTAAAGATTAAACTCTGCATATCATCAGCATATCACCCTCAATATGATAGCTAAACTGAATGAATTAACCAGTTTTTTTGCATTATTTCCGATGATATGCCACAGAATTTTAAGAAACCTGGGCAGAAGATCTTCCTCTGGCCAGTTTTCATATAACAACACCCTACATATCTCATCAGGGGTGTCACTCATGTATAACAACTTGAAATGCAATCCTACTTTCACCATTGGTCCCCAAATCTGCAGCAATATTCCAGAAGCGGATAAGTTTATTAGTTATATTCAGAAGGTGCATCACCAGTTAGAAAACAGGCAAACAAACTATACAACATCGCTAAACAGTTTGATGATAAAAAACGCCTTGTGAATTTAACTAATAAACAAAAAAATTTGGTCATGATTGATACTAAAAATTGCATCTCAAAGTGTCTTGTAAGTTGGCGTGAAAAAAACAGTTCTTTTCCCTATTTCTCAGGCGTTAAATAATGGATTACTTTACATGAAACTTCTCCCACTAGATCCATTTTCCTTTCACGCCTCATCCACATCTCTGTTCAAAAGACAGAAGCCGTAGATGTTGAGCTCATAATAGTTGAGGGTGCGACAGAATTTGAAGTAAACGGGCCTTGTAGTCACATTGAGTTGACTCAGTTTGCATTATTTAGTATCATGATGTCAGGCATAACCCTTTTCATGGTGAAGCCTCTCTAGGGGTCACAACTCGCCAAAACTCAGTTACTAGCAAATCCTGAATTATGCTCACCATTAACTTGGGTTGAGCTAAATTGATGTGTCAGGGATCGCCCATGACAACATTTATTATTAAGAATGATTTTCTCTTAAACAATTGAAAATGAAACCCAATAGTAGTATGAGATCTAAAGATTATCAGAAACTAAAGCCAAAGATAATCCATCATTAATTCACTCTCTCAAACATCAAATTATTATTATTATCTTTTTTTTAGTACTAGATGGAAATTATTAATATTATCAAGTTACTGAGATATTGTTCTTTATTGGCAACTAATGCTGAAGGTTTCTCTAGGCGAGGCATTCCATTGCCCTCTATCATTTAGTATTTTTCCCTCTGCCTTTCAGGAATTTTCAGGCTCTTTCACCTTTAGCGTTAGTAATTTAAATAGTACAAGGCTCGTTTTTAATAAAGTATCTTTTATCTTACTATAACTAATATAATATCCTT
Organism: Massospora cicadina; assembly: GCA_022478985.1. Taxonomy (NCBI): domain Eukaryota; kingdom Fungi; phylum Entomophthoromycota; class Entomophthoromycetes; order Entomophthorales; family Entomophthoraceae; genus Massospora; species Massospora cicadina. Next base: position 7,136 of record JAKSZP010012561.1, read on the forward strand.
TATTTTACTATATCTCTAATATGCTTTAGTACTTAAATTCTTTTCCAAAAATAGTAAATGATAGTAAACTTAGGGGGAACTTTGTACCCATCTCTCTTGGACAAGGTGATGTAATAAGAATACCGCACCTGCCCTACTATTGAGATTCTGAGCTGGCACCATGAGAGAACCCAAGCGGCCAGAGATTCCAACAGTGGTGGTCACTACAGGGGGCCTATGTATACCCCTAAGTTTCCACCCTAACCTGGAGAAGGGATTTGCTTATCTATGCTGAGTCAAGCTCCCAAGAAGCTTGATAAGAGATTGGGTAAACACCTACTTGGAACCTCTAAACCCTAAATATTAAGTCAAGTTTATCCAGTAACCGCTGAATCTAAAAAGGTTGAATTCCAACTTTTAGCTGTCCAACCTAAACTCCGCTTATTCACTGAGCCACTCAGTTCACTCTTTCCAGGGAAAATATCAAATGCTGGCAATCAGTGCCAATTACCTTTCCAGGGAAGATTCCCTTATTTTGAATGTCAGCATCAATGACCTTTCTGGGGCAAGCTCAATGCCGCTATTAGTGCAGATAATCTTCTGAGGACCATCCCTGATGCAGGACAATCTAGCTCTGCCTACCCTTCTAACCATTCTGAATGGGGTGAATTCTCAAAATTGCCACTAAATTAATTGGCGTTGGCTGCCAATTAATTACCTAGTTTTGATACTTAAATAGCTTTTGTTACTTATCATGGTATATTTGAGTTTAGCTTATCATTAAGTTGTTTTGTGATGATTTGTGAACTATTATTTAACTAAGGCTTCTTATTGATTTGAGTTGAGCTATTTAAAAAATCTCTGATGTGACTAATTATAACTTGAATAAGATACCCTGATAATTAATAAATATGATAAAAAACCTGAAGTGTGATCACTGTCAATTGGGTCGAGCTACTTTCATCTATCAACCATTCCTAGAAATCTGGGGTCAATTTATGATGCCAGAAATAAATGCCTATGATCTTCCCTGAGCCTCTGAAACAACAGTCAAGAGGTCAAGCTCAGGATGCACTAAAGGGGAAGACCTCCGCCCAGGCGTTGACAGTGTAAAATGCTTTTGTACTAAACACCCCCAAAACAAATTGTAGTATAGGTCTGAAGTTATCCCAGCTGATCTGTTATTAATTTATCTTTCCAGGGCCTACCCCAATGCCAGCTTCCAACGCTGATGCTATGTCCAGGGTCAAACCATGATGCTGAATACTAATGCCAATGACCGCTCTAGGCCATATCCCTTATGCTGGCACCTGATAATGATCTTTCCAGGGGTCACTCCTGATACCAGAATTTGCTGTGATGATCTATTAAAATAATAGGCCAGTCTTCCAATTGCTCCATCTCTGCGCCAACCGCTTCAGGCCAAACTAATCCTGACCACCCATCCCCCATCAATTTTAAAAGGCGATAGAAAAAGAACCTCATAAAAAACGTCTAACTTTCAACTGCGCCCTTCTGAGCCTTCTGCTTAGAACAACCAATTAAGTTTTGTATTCATTTACTCCTAATTTAATTGATAGTATGATTCTTCACCACAACCCAACCTGCAGAAGATGCCTAAGTTCTTGCCAGCCATCAATGCATAGATAGATCTATAAAATGGTTTATAATTTATATTTCTTAATTAGGCTCCCCATTAACTCTGTTTGAGTCATCTTGAAGTGTCAAGGATACTTCTCAATTTATCTAATTGTTAATTTGGCACCAGCGACTGAATCTGAAGATTTGCTAGTTTATATATTACAAGAAATTCAGATTCCAGCATATTGACAATCTGATGCTGAGGTTTTTAGAATTACTGGCGACTAAACGCCAAGGATTATCTACTTAATAACTATTTAGGTGGTTACCAGCAATTTTCTCTGAAATCTCATTGCTGGCAGAATGCTAAGGTTACCATTTTAGGAGTGAGCAAAGATGAGTCTGCTCCCTAAAAAATAAAACCAATATTTTTAAATGCGCCCCTCTTTTAATTGAGTTAAACCAATTCAAAGGGTTACCAGTCACTTAATGATGAGAATCACCCAAACGCTTTGCTGGGGCCAATCCCTGATGATTTTTTAAAATAACTAGCATTCATTGCCCATGCTTCGCTATGTGTCTATAGAAGTTCAGATATTCAAATTTTATTAATTTAATTTTTATGTTATAGCTAAACAATAACCACTCAGCCAAATCTAATTGCTCAATCGAATCAACCAAAAACAACCAACCACTCAGCTAAGGCTAAATTTAACTTAACAAATCAACCAATAACTAATCACCCCTCAAAACTATACTGTGTCCTATTGATTCGACCAAAAGCCATCAACCACTCAGCCAAACAAAAAACTCCTCTCAAAGCAATCAAATAACACCAAAATGCTACCTGAAACATCTCTATACTTAAAACCATTGGGTACATGACATGTATTTCAAACTACTAAATCAATTTTTACTTAACTTGCCAAAAGTATTTTTAATTAGGAATACTAAATACGGCCTTTTTATAAAACTTGTATAAACCTAACATCCAAATACCCGTGCTTTGCTATGGTATTTAAAGTTTATCAGATGGTAAGCTTACTTTTACATAGCCTATAGGCTGTGCCAGCGCTACCCTTGAGCCACTTAGACTAACAGCTTCACTGTTGCCCTCATGGCTGGTGAGCCGGTTATTCTAACTACTTAATCTACTTAAAACTCTAATACTGATTTTTGTTTAGTTTTTAGTGAGCAATTTGGCGAATTATTTGATAATATTCACCAATTATACCCACTCACCCAAATAGATTGAACCTATCATACTTGATAGTTTCAGATTCAATATTATCTGCCAATTCTCACCCACTCACCCAAATAGATTGAACCTATCATACTCAATAGTTTCAGATTCGATATTATTTGCCAATTCTCACCACTCAATCATATAGATTAAACTTAACAGTCTAAATTAGTTTCAGGTGAACAATTTGGTGAATTACTAGCCAATATTTTCCAAGTCTCACCTACTCGCCCAAATAGATTATACCTATCAGACATGATAGTTTTGGGTTTGATAATATTCGCCAATTCTCACCCACTCACCCAAATAAATTGAACCTATCAGACTTGAAGTTTTCAGATGTCAGTCAGTCAGTATGTCATTCAGTGAAAATTTTTATTAAGTAGATGTCAGCCATCAGGGCTAATGCTTTCAGGTAGGCCAAGCATTCAGTTGCTTTTCAAAGCCTATATTCTAACTAGCAGGCGATGCATTTGATCCTTAAAACATGCCAGGCATTCAGTTGCCTCTAACGCCTATTTTTACCAGCAAATGATGCTAAATATCTTTTAAAAATCAAGCATTCAGTTACTTTCTGCTTATGTTTTACTGTTAGTCAATGCCAACGATCTTTCAGACAGGCCAGGCATTCAGTTGCCCAGACGCCTGTCCTCTTGCCAGCCATCTGTGTCAATGAATATCAAAAGGCCAGGCATTAAGTTGCCTCATCACCTATGTTCTTACCAGCACTCAATGCCAATGATCTTTAAGTAGGAAAAACATATAGTTGCTCTCTGCTGCTTACCCTTTACTGGCACTCAGATACAACAATCTTAGATCTCCAAGCATATAGTTTCTTGCCGCTGACATTTTAGCTGGCATTCAATGTTAATGATCTCTAAATAGGCCAAGCATTTAGTTGTTACTTGACGCCTATATCCTTATTAGTGATGAATGCCAAAGTTACATATACCAGATAACATAGTTGTCTCCACGCCATCCAGCTTTGGCCTAACAAAACCACTATATTTGGATCTTTCTTTAGTTTTTATGGAAACTTTAGCCACCCAAATCTTAGCTGCTTCATCTGGCCCTACCAAACTACACTGAAAAAATCTGATGACCCCCATCCTGACTCTTGATCCCTAGCTAAGGCTTAAGGGGGTACTGTTAAGAATAGCCATTTTCATGGTGAAGCCTCTAGTAGGTGTTGTGACTCACCAATATTTTATTATTGCCAAATGCCAAATTATGCTCCCCATTAACTTAGGTTGAGCTAATGTGATGTCTCAGAGGATCATTCCTGACAACATTACTATTATTTTGGTTGAATTTAACTTTTATTAACCTATTTAAGATCAATACCAATAATAATTCAAATTCTTAGGATTACCAGCAACTAAAGCTGGGAAAATCCATCATTAATTCACTCTATCAATCATTATTTGTTTGTCTGAGGCAATCCAGTCAGGGGATGGACATTACTGAAAGAAAGAGAATGAAAACACTAACATGAAACCTGAGCAGGGTCAACTTTTTTAAAATTGTTTTTCCACATCTGGATTGGGACTTAAAAATTTGGTTATACATGGGTAAGGTTTTCATACCATTAGACTTACTAACCACCAGTGACTAGCTTTGGCTGACATCCCAATCAATATGCAAAGGATGGGAATTGAATCCAAAACCTTCAGGTTGATATTTAAATGCCCTATTGCTTCACCTTCCATCTGCTTCACTCTCTCAATCATTAAAACTATCAGTACCAAGTCCTAAGTTATTAAATATATTGACAACCAATGCTGAGAGGTTATCTAAGCTAGGCATTTGATTTCCCTCTATTGCTTAGTATTTTTCCCCTGCCTTTCATGAATCCTCAGGCTCTCTCACCTTTAGCCTTAGTATTTTAAATATTACAATGCTCGATTTTAAATAAAGGACCTTTTACCCTACTATAACTAATATAATATCCTTTGATTTACTACAACTAACGATATAATAAATGAATCCATCTATATCCAACAAGAGTTTAAGCTGATATATTCTGGGGGAACTTTGGCCCCCTCTCTCTTAGGCAGGGCGATGTACTAAGAATACTGCATCTGCCCTACTGTTGGGATTCTGGACTGGCACTATGTGAGCACCTAAATGGCCAGAAATCCTAACATGTATAGTATAAGAAATTATATGTGCAATGAATTTTTTCTAAGGATTGTACAAACTTTTGTGAGTTGATTGCCAATTTCCACAAGGTCAAATTAAAGGCGTCATCACTCTCCTTACCCAAAAAGGCTATCATTGCAGCCATTAAACTCCCCTCTCCCCCACAAGAATTAATACTTGACCAACGCCCCTTAAGGGTGAATAGACCCATTACTTTAGTAAATAGTAATGTAAGGCCCGCGGCGCCTGCCATTAAGTTGGAAAAGGGCATGCACCCTTTCAGGTCAAAAAAGGCTCAAACCACAGGGCATTACCGCTTATCCACATTTCAGACCTAGGCATACCCTGGATGAGAGATAGTTAGCTGCTGTCCCTCCATGCTTGCTTTTTTGCCTTGTCCCAACATACTCCTTATCAAAACTATCATAGTCCCAGAATATGCATAGCTTTACATAAAAAAGACCACAATTTGCATCCTGAGGTAATATTTGTAAAAGCAGCACCACAGCCCCCATTTTAATCCCAACAGGTGGCTCAAAGGGAGTCATCTTTAAGGAAAAATCTGAAATTTGAGAAACTTAGGTGAATAATTTATTTGGTAATAAAAATTTAGGTAAGAGGTCAGAAAAAAAGGAGGGAAATGCGATTGAACCAGGCAAAAGTTCTGAAATTGTATAATGCATTCAATCATTTTTAATTCACCAAAAATGAATAATAATATAATAACAATGCAAAAAATTTAGCTCTATCTTTTCTAGGGGAATCTATTGAGGAAATAATTCCTGATACTATCAAAGGTAGTATTGATGTTTAAAACAGTTAATCACTTTATTTCAAAATTGACAACCATTTCTTATTATCAAAATTTGGATTAATAACTTCCCCTCCCCAGTGCACCCTAGAACCTAGTAATTTATATATGGTAAGGTGTCAAGTTATTGTTTTTCTTATCTTGTATTAAACCATTCCCTGAAAATTATATATTTATTGTATAAATATAAAGTATATTATGTGGTTTCTTTTTTAAAGATAAAACCACCCATGGTCACACTAATTTCTTTTATAAATGAGGAGCTCTTAGATGCTAACTTAATGTCAGCTACTAAAAAAGCAACCCTAAAATGACAAGGAATCCTCCCCCTCCTAATCACTTGACTCTGATATGGCGCAGCTCAATAGTCTATGCCTGTTATTGTGGCTTCTTAAGCAACCAAAATTATAGGCTGGAACTCACTTGGCTTACATTCATCAAGACAGATTAAGTAATAATGCAAGCTTAAGAATCCTTTTAAGGTAGCTTGTAAACTCTCCTAACATTATCTTTGCATTATAATAATGTTCAACAGATAATATATATGAGAAGACGAGATAAGAGGTGATTATATGATAGGTGATTATTTTTATTAGTTGCTTAGGTACCAGTATTTATACCTCTAGGGCATCTACTGTGTATAAACATTACATTGATGATCTTAAAACATGCCAATCCCCTTCCAGTCATAAAAAATTGTCTTAAAATGATTTCCTTGATATAATTTTGCCCTTGAATTATTAAATAAGTATAATTTTTTAACCCCAATTGTAGGCAAAAAATGATCTTATATTGTGAGGACTTTCGTTGCATTGTTGGCACCATTAAGGTGCATATTTTCCCCAAGCTACGCCAATTAGGGCTATGTCATACAGCTGAAAAACAACAAAAATTTGGAGAAAATGATAAAGAAGTACAATAATTGATGTACTTATATTTGAGACGTTGGTAGGCCTCACAATGGCACTAGGTACTCCTTATTTATGTTGCCCATGTTTAAGTGAATAACGTGCCAATTACTATTGATGACATACAAATTTACCTCAGTGCGTGATACTGATTTAAGATATATAGTGTAACTTAATAAAAATAAGACCCAATGTTGCATCTAAGTGACCTCATAGATGGCATCAACTGCTACATTAAAGCTAATTATGGTATTGCTAATTGGGGAGTGTGCGAGCTAACTAAGGCAGTTTAAGTGAGCTTATGCCATTTTATGCTTATAAATTGGGAAAGATCAAGGGATACTAATTTATGAATCTAGTAAAGTTTATGGTTTTCTTCAAGGGTTTGATATTCAAATCAACCACCAAAATTCAATACCCCTTTAGATGTAAGAAGGACTCTAGGCCACTTGTAGTTCCCTTGTCCCAGCTCATTGACTTGTCTCATGTGGTAGATGATCTATGGACTATTTCTTTGTTCCTTTAAAGAACCTCTCTCTTCCCCCCTTTTCCACTTCCTCCATATTGGAAATGATAGAGGTTTTTCAGGAATTGGTCCAGTCCAGGGGCCTCTGGAGATGCTTAAAGGCTCATCCCACTCATAGCCAAGCTACCCATAGTAACCTTATAATTAGCCAAAATCTTCTCAATCCTTAAAAAGCATTATAAGGGTCAAATTAGCTAGATTGGATCTCAAATAGTGAAACAAATTACAGATTAACACCTAAAACGGCTAAACTGCCCAAGTATATATAATCAATCAACAAATCAAAATGGATTATGCAGAATAGGATGCATTAATTCATCAATCCAAAGATATCCATGTAAAATTAGACAACTAATCTGAATTTTTCTTATATCTGGTAGAATTGATATAAAAACTTTTCTGATTTGATCTGAAAAGTCTGAATTTTTCTTTAACCCAATATCTTATTCCTGAACCATCTAATAAAGATATGTCCAGGAGCCCATGTCCAAAACAGTGCTTTGAGTAAAAAATTCTTACTTCTCCCTCCTATAAAGGCAACAGACCTCCTTAGGGTATGTTTCCAGCCTATTCTCTGTATTAAATCTCTCTTAGAAAAATTTATCTTTCCTTAGTTTACTGGTGTATTAGCTTCTACAGCATGTCAAATGGGCGTTTAAGTCAATTCAGTGAATCACGCCGCCATCCTCAAATTACTATCATTAATCCTAGAGTGGATTTCAATCTATTGATCCAATGATTTACCACACAGTGATCAAATTTGTGAAAGTGTACGTTACCAACCATTATTGCCAATCAATCACACATTCCATGCAACCTTACGACCTCAATTTCCCTTAACAATCTGTCACCAAATTTGGAGCAGTCTATTCAACATACACCCTTCTACCATCCAATACATTCACATGTACTAACCAACAGCCACAAATTTGAAGGAGTTGTTTCCCTCCATGCCTCTCCTGCCCATGTGAGTTACCCCATTAAGTCCAACGGTGGCCACTGTTGCATTCTTCTGGCTTGTTATGGAGGCTTTTGATATGCTTTTGAACAATACTACTCCTCACTAAATCCTGAAACTTCCCTATTCATAATCACTAGGACAGATGAGCTCCTGGCATTCTGCTATTCACTAAGCATTAACAGTTATATTGGATGGCCATTCTATTTTAAGTTAGTTATTACCCTGATATAACCTGTTGATAATAAAGCTTAATCATTTGCTATATGTTCTATCAGATCTATGTTAGAGCTTACAAAGTTTTTGTGAATTTAAATATATGGCATAATTGTTAAGGTTGTGACAAACTATAATATGACACCTGATTATGTCACATCAAAACAGTTTACTTTTGAATACAGTAGTGGGTGATGGTTTTATCTGCGGTGTCATAAAATTAGGTGAGCAACAAATTTTGATGTAAAACCAGGGGTATTATACTTTTGTATAGAAGACAATGATAATCAGGGCCACTAAAGTATCAATGAATCTTATATTGTTGAAGGGATCATCATCCAATTGATTTGGGTAGACTAAATTAAAACAGTAACTCAATAATCCTCTTTTATAACTGTTCAAGAGGTCTACATTATTTAATATTTTTATTAATTACAAGTCCAAAACTATAAAATAGTATCTCCTAAAAAGATTTCAGGTTGTGTATCTTGTTCAAGGAACTCTTCAATATTAATTATCTTGGTTAACTCTAGGTTTTTTATATTTTTTTATTTAACCAAGGCAAGCTGACCAGGGGACGGACAATACCAAAACTGAATCTCCAAAATTAAACTGATTAAAAATTAAACATGAATCAACTGCCCTTTTCAAGCAGCAAGACACAGAAAAAAACAATAAAAATCCTACCAGGTGGTATAGCGGTGAGCCACTTATCCCATCATGGTGGAGGGGGAGGGGGGATCGGGTGGGTCATCTTCAGGCTCAGCATTGTAGAGGCGGACAAATGCTGAGAGTAGGGGTGTTGGAGCATTTGCGGGATGAGGGTCAAAGGGAGTAGGTAGTTGTTGAGATCGACTATTTAGGCCTTGATTAAGGACTCTATGAGTTTGGCAATGTGGTGTTCAGCCTGGGTTTGGGCGTCAAATAGTTATAATTTCTCTATTTTTTGTTCTTGTGGTGCATGTGGATGGGGAAAAATCTGCCAGTTCAGAAACATACTTGACAGCGGTGTTGGCAGTTTTGTGGAGGCGTTAAGTTTCCTCTTTTGTGGTAGGAGGAAAATTGGAGAGGAACAAGGGGGTGTGCAGCCCATTTTTAAATTCCATGACTGGTTTTTCACATAGAATGCGAGTACAAGGATTATTGGGATTGGCCACCGCAGCTGCGGCAAGCTGGTGGTTACTTTGGAAAAAGGCTCTGCGGACATATTGGATTGGTTGGGACTGGGTATCAAAGTCTGAATTCAGTTAAAGTTGTTAAATCAATTGGATAGCTCAATGGTGGGACAATTTCACCTGATCAGTTACTTCCTCCAATAATTTCCATTAAATTTAATTGATTTAAAAAGATATGTGGGTAGGCGTTTTTGATTTAGTAGGTTTTGGGGCGGGGATTTTCTGGATTGAACAGTGGTCCAATCCTGCTCCCAATTGGTTGGCATGGTTGTACATTTGCCAACTTGGGTTTGAGGTGCTAGATTTTGCTTTTGATTAAAGTGCATGGCCTGTGGGGTGGGGGCAGCCAAAATTCCCACTTGAACGCTGTTGGTGTGGCCTCATGAGTGGTTTTGTCCATGTTTGCAGGGTGTGAATTATATTGACATACCTTTTTTGTATGGTCTAATTCATAGCAGAGGAAGAAAATTGTGTGACCGTTGTTGGTGCAGGACCAAAAGAAATGGTCAGGTGCTGATGGGATATAAGCATGCAGTGTAATGTGCTGGTCCATGTTCAGCTGGTGGTGGGTAACAGTGGTCATTGCCTAAGGTGCCGCGAGGCATTCAGCACCACTTGGTACAACAAATTGGAGAATAGGGTTTTTTACATAAGTGGACAACCCCAGCATCAACTCCTCATAAAGTGTTTGAGGGGGAAGATTTGAGGGGAGGTTTGCAAAGGTTACCACAAATGTGGTATCATATGGGAGGCGTATTTGGGTGGTAGTAATAGGGTATTTTTATAAACTATTTATATATCTGCTGCAGCGGCTTCATCTTCTTCAGTGTAGAATCCAATATTGAAATATCCCTTGTATGGGCGGAAGTTGATAAATTCTCCTGGAATGAAGGTGGCTGCTGCCAGCTCAATTATCACTTTGTTGGCATACAGGAATAGACGTCCGTACTTGACATGGAGGCAAAAGCAAATATTGAATTGGGGTGGGCCTAGAGGGTGGGGCAGGCTGGGTGGGCTCGTGCAAGGTGGAATGCTAAGTCCTTTGGGGGGACATAGTGACTGGAAGTATTTGGCAGACTGGATGAGCCAATCCATACACGTTTGCCTGCTAGGAGGTAAACGCTAGCAGGTGGAGCACCGCTGCACCATACTGAGGCAGCTGGTGGTGGATCTTAGGACATAAATTTGGAGATTGGTGTGGTGGGATGGTGGTGGAAAATTGACTTTTTTTTCTAAAATTGCTCAAAATTAATGTCAAGCGGAAAGAAAAAGCCTTTTAGGTTTTTTATTTTAAATATTAGCAAGGTTTAATTTTTTATACCTTTTTAGTACTATTGGGGCATAACAAAAGAGAGTGGGTGTCTAAGAGGTTTTGTTTCATGGTGTCAGTAAAACTTGAAAATGAAAAAAACTATCAATATGGCGCTTTGGAAGTAAGCCTAAGCAGCAATATTAGATTTTAAGGGGGGTCAGGGGGATCACCATCCAGAGGGGACTTAATGGCACGTGAGAGAGTTGACAAAATGGGTATGGGGAACAGAAGCATGAGGAAGAAGGTAGGCGATAGTTTGATATGCAACCAAAAGTCATGTGGTATGCATTGTAACGGCGTACTAGGTGAGATGGAACTTGTCATACTTGATGTTTTCTAGAGTACAAGAAAGGCTCTTTAGTTATTAAGGTTTTGGGATAGTTTGGGTTAAACAACGTCAACTTTACAGTGTCAACGCATATGTGGCCCATTGCAAATGTGATATTTTCAATTTAGTCTCAGAATTCATCAGGTAAGTTAGCCAGGAAACTTAGACAGGAAGTCCATTTATGATGGAACATGGCTTCATGGAGGGCGTGGAAAAGGGGGCTATTGAGGGGGGCAGCGGCTGCTTTGTGGCAAGCTGATGGTGCATACAGTAAGCTGAGTAGTCTTAGAAAGGGCAGAAGCTCCGCTGAGGGTTGGATTTGGAAGGATTGAAAATTTTGGCTAATTAGAATCAGGATTATCTTTGAACAGTTAATCACCCTTAGTCACCCAATTAAAAGAATTTAATTAGTTGACACTGGTAACCATGGCCAGACACAGAAGCTGAATGTCTGGAGTTTGGAGTGAATGTCCTAAAAGCTCTTTTAGAACATTTCAATTGGGGAAGGAGAAGCAATTGGCTCCTACACATTATGATAAGGTTTATTAGATTGACTTTCATAGCAGGATCTGTGGTCACAACATGAGTTAGGGGAGGATGATTAAACCTCACTTGAAACTCAGCTGGTAAAGTGGTGGTGCCAATGCAGAAGTGAGGAGGGGAAGATCTGCTCAGTGAAAGGGAAAGGAACTTATGCATTGAGAGGTTTACTAAAGCACAAGTGGCAGAGGGTGCAGCTATTCTCAACGTGGGCCCAGAATTGATGGTTGGAACTGAGCGGACCACAGTATGTGGAACCACCAAATGGGTGTCCTAATGGAATGGATGGATATATAAAGGCGCAAGGCCCTGAAAAATAGCTGGCCCCATTGAGAACTACAAACTGGAGGATTGTATTGAAGCGTAAGCAGCCAGACCCTCCAGAAAGTCATAGCAGAGTTGATCAAGTGAAGTATGGTTGGGCAGGCCGGCTAACTGGACCACCAGAGTGGCATCCGCTGGCATCTAAGTTTTTTTGGTGGGGATATAGGTTTTTCTATAGATTAACAGCATAGTTTCTGCAACCATGGCCTATGCTTTACTAGAGAAGCCCAGATCAAAGTACCCATAAAATGCGAAAACTATGAAAATGGTAGGCTTGAATACCGCCTGGGCCATCTTAATTATTGCTGCTCTTGCATGGGGAAGAGGTTCACATACTTAGCCCAAAGGCTGATATGTAGTTGCTTCAGGGAAGCACTTGGGGGCTTCAAAGCACCTCCTTTTTTTAGTACTAGATGGTTTCAAAGCACCTCCTGTGAGCGCAAAGGATGCTGGGCCATACCCTTTGAGGAGAAAACTGACCCTTGGGATGAGGGCTAGCAGAGCCAGCTTGTGTGCGCTTCAGCAAGCCAATAAATTTCAGGAGGTGGCGCACTACAACTCCAATTAAGGGAAGCAGGCATGAAACTTGATGACATCTGAAACTTTAATTTGTTGGAAAATCTTTGGTTGTTGTATACATAGCTTAAAAAATTAATTTTGATTAGTTAAGTGATCAAAGCAAAAGAGATATATCATCTGTATTAATTTTTTATATCCTCTGGAGATATTATCAATAATTTTATAATTTTTGGACTTAGGTTGAGCTAATGTGTGCTGAATTTGCAACATTAATAAATGCACTTGTATTTATAGATAAAAACTATGTAGTAATCTTATATATTGGGCTCTTCTCCATATACATTTTTACTGACTTATAATTCAGCACATTGCAAGCTCAAATCTTATAGCTATGTAAATTATAGAAAGATTCGACTATATAATACTAGCTTGTGTTATTAGATAATATGTCAGATATATAGTTTTTCTATTTTGGCTCAGAATTTAGATCTAAGGCTAACTATACCTATGTAGAGATTTATCATAGAGTAACACATTATGCAAATTCAACAGGAGGTCTATCATCTATAAACTTGATTGTGAGCTTACTGCAAATTTATCATAAAATTTATCTGGACATAAATCTCTCTTTAACTAGCACTAAAAAAATCTACTTTTATCATTATTATATCAAGTGGACATTGCTTCCAAAAAAATCAGCTAAATTTCTTAATATATATCTTGATATAATTGCCATAATATCTCATAACTTGGTTTAATATTTTAAGACTTCTCATGGTACTAACTTTCTACCTGTTCATACAGTTACCATATGTGATATCAATATCTTTTCTTAGTACTAGATGGTCCCAACATGATGGGGGATTCGTTGATTTTATCTAACTACACCTGAGCTCTTGAGAACCAGAGGCAAGAGAAAGGGATGAAGAACGTCAAGAAAGGAGACAGTTGGTGTTCCAGAGTCTATTTAAGTTAAGACTGAGAGGGTAGATTTGCAACTTAGTTAAGACTCTCAGGGTCATCTCAAGGTGCACCTGGAAGTGGGAAGACATGCGCTTTAGGATCCATACTTTAAAGATAAAAGCTTCCTGAAGGAAGGAATTGTGAATTTTACATAGTTCTGTGACAAAGGTAAGAACTCAGAGTGTTCATTGGCATCTAGGTAGGGTCTGTGCAAAGAACATATTTTGAACAAGGTTGCCAGGCCATGAAAAAGGCATAGAGGAGCGCGCGGACCCTTGGCCAAAATTCAGTGACACTTGAGCATGTGAATACGGTGTGAGATGGGAGTCAATAGGCTCCAAACAATGAGGGCAGTTGCGGTGTTAAAGGTAGGGCCAGTTCTATCCCCTGTCATTTATGAATAATGGTGTGTCCTACTTAGGGTGTTAGACACCTTCATAGAAAATATGGGCGGTGTACTTCCTTCTAGAGCCTCTGGAGGTTTATTTCAGTTGAGGGTAGTAGGGTTCAAGGAGGCATGGGCAGATTGGGGGTCTATAACTGGGTAAAGCAGTGTTTGGCTACCTATTCATTGTGTACTATCCATGGTGACGGTGGCTGAGGCTTGGATCATCCCTTCTGTATGGGAAAGAATGGTATACCCATGCGCCACTCGTCTCAGGGCAAGGAAAGCTTGATTCTATTGTTTGGAAGAGGAGGGTTTTAGGTGGTGGCTTGGGTGATTAGTGAACCACTCCCCAAAAAAATGTTAACGATGCTCTAGGAAGGCCCAGAGATGCTGACGCAGATTGGCGTAGGGCAGGTCCTCACTGGGGCATGAGGGTCTCATCTCAGAATACAACTGGGAGAAGGAGCTTCAGATAAATTGAGGTGGCATGAAAGCGGGTGTCCAGAATCCCTAGGTCCCCTTCATAGCAGGGTCAGGTTATTGTTGACAATGTTATAGGTGGGTGGGTGGAGCTCCAGATCCAACAGCAGATAAGAACGTTGGTCGCATATAAAATGGTTCTGATAAGGGACAGACTTGTGTAATAAATTGAAATTTAGATAGGAGAAACAGATTGGCCATCAGGGCCTGACCCTGGGTGTAATACTTCTTCTGTTTCGTCCAATAATTTTGGATTTCAACACTTCCGGGATTATGTTCTCATTGTCTCTGAGTGCAACTCCTTGTGAGATTATCAGGATCCCCAAGAGAATGAAGTTGCCACGGGTAGGCTTCAGACAAAATAATGGGGGATGTGGGTGAGCCAACCTGTAATACTGTTGTTTTGGAGGTGTAGACCTTGTCATTAGTCGCCTTAGTTACCTCTCAAAAAGCACAGCAGCAAGGGTGATGTCCTGAGGGCAACCAAAGGCGATGGCAGTGTCATCCAAAAATGGCATAGTGTGGGTAGGGTCCTTACCTGTTACTATGATCTCCATTAGCTGTCCTAAAAAAAGCCAATAAAGGATCAAGTATGTTAATGAAAAGTATGGGACTCAGAGTATCACCTTGGGAGACCCTGCTCAACAGTAACTGTAACTTTATATCATGTTTGTGAAAAGACTCTGGTATGGAGTTGGTCATAGAGCGCATAGATCCAACGTCTTGCTGTAGCAGGAAGGTGGAAGCGAGCTAAGGAAGCATCTAAGCACTTCCAAGAAACACTATCATAAGCCTTCTCAAATCCAAGATCCACAAAGCCATACGCCCTGCGTAAGTAAGTAGTCAAAGTCATGTAAAGGCCATTATAGTTTTTCTGTAGCACCTCCCCAGAATTAAACCATGTTGGGAGGAGTTGAGGAGGGGCGACCCCCATTTTGTTATAGGTTGTCCAGAATCTTCGTGAATAACTTATAATTCGCATAGATCAAAGCTATAGGGCGCCAGTTGACCAGGTTCTCCCGGTTTGACTTCTTATGAATGAGGGATGTGAATGAACACCTATAATAAGGAGGACCACGCCTTGAGCCAAAAGTGTGGTGAAAGGTCACAGAGGATTTTGCTTTCATCAAAGGTTCTTGAGATATACCAAAAAAAGGTATGGCATCAGGCCAGGGGCTTTAAGCCATGGGGATACTAGGAGAATATCCATAACCTACTGACAGGTGATAGGTGCCAGAAGAGCTTTGTCTGCT
This sequence comes from Massospora cicadina, assembly GCA_022478985.1. Lineage (NCBI taxonomy): Eukaryota > Fungi > Entomophthoromycota > Entomophthoromycetes > Entomophthorales > Entomophthoraceae > Massospora > Massospora cicadina. The sequence goes on from JAKSZP010012561.1 coordinate 22,782, forward strand.
TTGTGTCAGTTAGAGGCTCTGGTGTACTCCATAAGAAGTCTTGTATATCTGACAGGTCAACCTGTTCATCATGGAAAAGTTTAGAGTAGAAGCGGTGCAGTTCCTGAGTGATATCTTCTTTGTCCTTTGAAGTGGTGGTGCTAATCTTCAGTGATGTGATTTCCTGCGTTGTATATCTGGCTTTTTGCTTCTGAAAGAAGAAGCGGGTAGGGCATTCCCACTAGGAATGATAGCGGAAAGATGTAAAGTTGGCTGCCCGCTCTTCCTGCAGTGCAAATTCTGAGAAAAGGGCTTCCTGAGCGACTTCCCAGTCATTCAGTCAACTGGGAGATAGAGAAGGTTTGCAGTTCTAATCCAGGTGCGTAATTCTAGATTTGACTTTATTGAATCTTGCTCAAGCAGCATTAATCTGGGCTTTGGCACAGACACAAGCCACCTGGTTAATTTCTCCTTGGTTGCTGCCCAACTTGCATGAGGTTGCCTAAGTGAGGTGGTGGGGAGGAGAGGTTATCCCATATGGTTGAGGAAAACATTTCCTTAACAAAGGGATTATTTAGAAGAGCTGTGGCAACCCTTAGCCAGAACATGCGCGATGGTCAAAGTGTGGTGGTAAGGACAATAGCTAGTGATCTGTTATCACTTTGATGATTGTCACTGGCCAATGGAGATGAGAAACGGACAAACAGAAGAGAGCCCATTAGTGTCAAGTCAATGAGTGTTGCTGAGTATTAATTTATCTCCATTGTGATAAACCTGGTCAAATGATTCAGGCCAGACGCAGAGTGTGGCAGCGAATCTGTGAAGCCACTAGTTTAAAGGAAGTCTTAGAGTCTACTGGATCCAGGGCGTTTATTTGTTGCAGAAGGGTTAGAATCACAAGCGTGGCTTATAGTAGTGTTGAAATCTGTCAGACAATTACAAGTCTAATAATATAATAAGAGCGTTTGGGATTAAGATAAAGATACAATTGTCCAAAAGACTTAGGCCAATTCGCTGTGGAACCCCTCAAATCGCGGTAATAAATTTATTAATACTTCTTGGTCAAATAGCACGAGTTCAGGTAGCAGGGCTACTCAAAATTGTCAGCGGAATCAAGGAAGCCATTCGGAGTTTCCTCCCCATCTTACAACTACTTTGGTTCAACTTACACCTTGGAAACTGGCCCCTTTTATAGGGTTAGGAGGTCCAAAAAGGTGCAAATATTTTCCCGCCCAATGATTGTTAAAGTAAATAAAATTGTTGCCTCAAGAATATATCCTAACTGCAACCAACTTCCATTGGCCATACCATCTAATTGATGCAAGTCTTGAGAGATCCAATAGGTCAAATCCCCATATTCCCTAATTCAGACATTCATAGCCTAATCCAAACTTTAAGCCTTGACAAACAATTAAATACTAAGCACTGAGATATTGATAAGGTTCACTTTCAATCCCTCTTAACGACCTAATAAAAATAATAAAATCAACCCTTTGGTTTATTTATATTGTTTCTATTTTTAATAAAAGTAGTCAAAAACTTTCCTGAAAATATTTTACCCAGCAGTAGAAAGTTTATCTTCTGCAAAATAAAATATGGAAATCCAGGGAGAATGGCACTGTTGAGCATCAAAGTTCCCTAGACCCCACAAGTGGTGCTCACTACAGTGGATCCTGTACACCACTAACCTTTGTCAAAAATGAAGGCGGTTAAGGTAAGCCACCCTTCCAACATCTCCAAAGCTCCTAACCCAGGCTAGCCGCTGTAGAACAGCAGCTAGTCAATGCTCTGTCTCGACTCAAAAAGCTTGAAAAGCAATCTTTTTATGGGGCCCCTCCAATGATTAAAAAACCCTTTTCGCGAGACAGGTTTACCCCAGGTGAGAGTAGCATTGCCTTGTTCCTCTATGTATATGAATCTTTTATGTAAGGAACCCCTGATTATCAGAAAAAAAAGTACCTCCTCCCCTGCTTGAGTCGCCTGGCCCAAGAGATAATGGTTCCAAATATGGCCACACTCAACACCTGGGCGGCGGTAAAAGAAGTCCTTGATGAAGAACTTATTTTCCAAGCAGAGTTTGCAACGGCAAGAACAGGCTTTTATGTGCTTAATTTTGTAAGAGGGAGAAACTAACACCTCTTTTGTTGAGCGTTTTATAGTAAAGCTCAACCTCTGTTGCTTTCCCAAATGCTACCTCTTGATGCCGCTATTGCTGCTGTATTGGCGCCTCATCCCTCTTTGGCGATGCAATTCTCTGCCATCAAGTGCACCTTCCAAAATGTATGGGATATTAAGGAGGCTCTGCTAGGGGTGGCTGAATTTCATGAACTTGACCTTATGTAAAGAGCTCCGAGGCAAGAATCTACTTTAACCCCTCCAGTCTCTTCTATGGCTGTCAACCTCTGGAAACCTGCTCCCTCAGAACTGCGGCAACATGATCCTCCACCATGTGAGGATAACCAGAGGGTACTAGCAGTGATGAGGCAGCGCTCCCCTCCAGCATCAATTCCTAAAGCTCAGCTGGTAAAGTCAGTTATCACTTTGCCCTGACTACCCTCTCTCTTCAGAGCAGTCTTCTAAAGTGTATTCATTGTCATGCCCCTCCGAGCTGCTGTCTCTATCCCTCTCCAGCCTCTTCTTTGATTGGCCCTTGTTCAAAACCTAAGGCCATGGGGAGGGCTGAACCTGCTACTGAAAAGGCTAAAATTAAATCCATTGCTATCCCAAAGCCTCCTTAAAGGGGTAAAGAGGTGGATGAAAAACCTCAAGTCCTATCCAGCCATAAGAGAAGCCCTGAAGCTACCTTACAATCTATGGGCTCCCTGACATGCATTAATTTTCCCTCTGATGACGAATCTGAAGGGGGTTCTGAAGATGTCGGCTAATATATCTTAGGAGCCCCAATTGAAGTGAAGGTATTGGACAGGTTGAACCTAGAAAGAGTGGATATGGCTAAGAAACCCCTGAAGAACTTATCTTAATCAAGTTCTGAGGGGTCTGAAGGTTATTGACATTGCTAGTGACTTTGACCAGCTCATTGACTCGCTAATCTGATCCACCAAGAGTGTGCACACTCTGCAGCCTATCCAGGAGAAATAACCTAAGTTTCAAAAATATTAGATCCCAATCTTCAGCTAAAGGAGGTCCTAGCTCTTTTCCCCAACTTGGGTGGAACCTTAATAAAAGTGAATGTTGTTGTTTATGGAGTACGGACACAGCTATCTTTGACACTTGGTCCCAGTGAATGTTGTGTCCTCAAACTTATCAAAAAATTAAACGGACCCAAACCTCGACTACACCAAAGAGTTTGGTACAGCTGGTCCCTCCAACGCATGTGCTATTGGGGCATATTCTTCTATGCCCATTCGATTTGGGAAACTCATCTTGTCAGCTCCAGCAGTAGCCTTGGCTAACAATACATATGATCAACTCATTGGTACACAGTTTATGCTGGAATAAGCAGGGATAATTAACTTGAAAAAGGGCTATATTTCCCTGATTAACTACAAAAACCCACTGATTCTGACTAACAATGAGCTTAACAGAAAGGAGTACACTTGCACAGTGGAATACCCCTCCTCTACCTTATCACTGTCTTACACCACAGTTAGAAGAAAGAAAAAAATGTTGCCTCCATCAGTGGATGCTCTAGAAGGTATCCCTTTCTATGCGTCTGAAGAGGTAGTAATCAAGGCGGGTGAACAAAAGGTAGTCGACACAAAGATTACCATACAATCCCCCCAAAACTGTTTATTGCACCTAATCAGCTTTGATGGGCTTATCCATCTTGAGACTAGAGTTCTGCCAGGAGTGCTAGACCCAGCTTATCAGCGACTAATCAATCTCCTGTTGGGAAATCTCACCATGAAGGACATGAACGTTAAGAAGCATTAGGAGATTGGAAGAGGCCTGTTGGTCCCTATTGAGGACATCAAGAAAATTCAGTGTATTGGGTCTATGGCGGATATGGGCTTACCCGCTGATAATTCATTATGTACCCTACTACCGTTCATATTTCTGAGGAGCTAACACAACAAATCTTAACAAAGTTCATATTTTATTGGAGTCCTATAGTGACCTTTTCTCAAACTCTGATACTGATTATGGGTACATGAAGGGTTGGACACATACCATTGACGTTGGGGATCCTCATCCCATCTGCTCCAAACCATGCCAAAAATCAAAAGGTGAGGAGTTGCAGATGTGGGCGGAGCTGAAACAGTTTCTGGACGCTGGGTTTCTAATGCCTTCCCAAAGCCCTTGGTCGTCCCCTCTTATATTTATAAAGAAGAAAAACGGAGGTCATTGGGTAATTATGGACTACCATAAGCTGAACAATCTCACAAAGAAGGACAACTATCCTAGCCTTTATATTAATGATGCTTTGACCCAACTCTCTGAATCCAAGTTCTTTTCTGATATGGACTTGGATAGTGGGTATGGCATATGGACCTTTCTTTGCAGGATCAGGAGAAGTGCGCCCTTATCTGCTGTGAAGTCCTGTTTCAACCCACTCGTCTCCCTCAGTGGTTGTGCTATGTGCCTATAACTTTTTAGCGGGTGATAAATCACATTCTAGAGGATCTGAAACTGAGCTGAGTGATCGTCTACCTGTATGATTTAACTGTTTTTAAAACGTTCAATGATTACTTCAAGCACCTAAAATGAGTATTTCGATGCCTGAGGGCTTCTAACATCAAGTTGAAGCCATCAAAATGTACTTTACTCCAGAAGAAGCTGGATTTCCTTGGGCATGCGATCTCTCAAAATGGAATATAACCTCTACAGTATAAGTTTGAGTGAAGGCCAAGATGCCTGCACCCAAAGCCCTTTGTGATATCCATATGTTTTTAGGCATGATGGGATAATACCATCAGTTCATCCCAAAGTTCGCTCAACTCAGCGTGCCCCTCATACGCTTCCTGGCTAAAAACACTCAATTCCATTGGGGTGCTGAATAAAAAGCCGCGTTTGAGACACTCAAGGAGTTATTGCAACAACGGCCAATCCTCCATAACCCTGACTATGGAAAGCTCTTCAAAATGTTATGGACGCCTCTGACTACGCCGTTGGAACTATAACAGCTCAATTGGATGAGAATGGAGTCAATCACCCTATGTCCTACTTCAGCAAAGTTCTCTCAAAAGCTGAACAAACTATAGCATCACTGAGAAGGAGTACATGGCCGTCTTGCTTGCTGTCAAATCCTACCGCCCCTTCTTATATGGGAAGACATTCAAAGTAGTTACTAACCACGCTTCTTTAAAGCGGTTGGAAAATATGAAGGACCCACTGGACGGCTGACTCGCTGGGCTATGAAGCTACAGCACTACGACATGACAATTGAGCACAGGGCAGGAACTCGCCATATGATGTAGATGGGTTGACGCGGCTGCCTGTTCTTCACTTGTACAATAGTGAAGCTGAGAGGTTGAATGACTTCCTCATGACTCCTGATGCATGGGATGATGAAAATGAATTAGTACAAAGATTCTAGCTCAGCACTCCCGCAACACAAATTTGGAAAAGTGGGAAGTTATATAAAAAGTCAGAGTAAACTGGTTGCCTTATCTACGGCCATCATTGCAAGTACCTGTGATCATGGAGTCTCACACTATCATGGGCCATGGTGGAGTCCACAAAACCTATGAGTGGTTAAAGGAGTGATATTACTGGGAAGGCATCATGAAGACATATCTAGAATTTATGGATTCCTGTCTGACCTGTAAAAAGCAACCTAGCTACAAGGCCCGGTATCAGTATCAACCAACTACTCCCCAACAACTCTTCCACACCATAAGTTTGGACGTGGTAGGGCCTCTACCTCAAACCACCAGTGGCAATCATTATATCCTGTTCAGAATTGATCATCTCACTAAATGGGTTGAAGCTGTTGCTCTTCACGCTCAGACTGCAAAAGCCACGGCTACCTTTTAAATTAAAATATCTTCACGCAGCATGGTTGCCCCAAGTCCTCCTTTGTGACAATGAAAAACTTCACCTCCAGAGTGGTAAAGCTCCTCGCCACTTCTATGGGAACACAAAAACTCTTCTTGGCCCCCTAAAATCCATCCACTAATGGGGCCTTATAAAGAGTTAATGGAACTTTGGTGTAAGTCCAGGGGAGCGTCTCTTTTTTTAGACCAGATAGTTTTTCCATTTTCTAATAAAAAGGGTCCAAAGGGGGCAGCTATTCCTCTCGTCACACAGGGTGATCTCGTCCATGTGGTAGACAAGCACCGGGTAACAGCTCTCCTTCTAAAGATTCCTCCCCCTGTTCCCACGCTTGCCTCAGCAGTATTAGTATGGCAAATTGAGGGATTTGCACTTAAATCATTGGAAATTGCCACCCCATCAGCAGAAAGGATTTTATAAAGTCAGTGGTGCCAAGCCCTGGAAAGCGAAGTCCTAATGCCTTAAAACCATGGCAACAAGGCCTGACAGGCTCACACATTTAGTAGATGCAAAATTAAGTGTCTAATCCTCAGTAACACTTGACAATGGCATTAGGCCATTGAAAAATGTTGTCAGTTCGAAACTTGCTCTAAAATCTACAGGGTCAAATCCCAAAAGGCGCGTACCTCACAGTCAGAATGTGTCAGGTAACAATAATCAGTCAAAATCGCTGATGGCATCAAGTCATAGAGTAATGAGGTTGACAACTCCAAATTTCCCTCAAAATTGTTAGAGACAAAGCCTGACGGGCATGTACCTCCATTGTGGACTGTTGCCAATAGCCTAAAAACCCCCATTTAAAAAAAAATCTGGATTGTTGATCAATGTTACCCACTTAGCTGAACAAACGCCCCAGCAACGGGGCATGGTAGGTTGGCCATCCCAAATCCGTTTCTGACCTGTTGGGACTGCCCCTATGTGGGGTGGCCATGGAGGATTCTTGTTGCCCGTTGTGCCAGATGCTGTTTCTCTAACCATTGGAAATGTAGTGAAGCCTCAAGTCAGGCATTCATGGGAAAACTAATAGCAACTCAGCCCGCCGCCAATTCATTTGATGTTGGTTCAGATTGAAATCATTTTCCCCTTCATCAAAATTCGCCGTGTTAGGTTGAAATTTGAGAGCTCTGATCCCATGCTTTGACAAGCTGTCCCAATCAAACACTATCCAATCAGTTGCATCACACTGAGGAAATTGTTAGTTATTTTTTTCATTATAGTTTTTAATAAATCCCAATTTCTGAACCCAACTTTGTTATGAAATCTAAACCGCCCTTTCCAACCAAACTATTTTGATAACCCATGGACCCTGGGGCCATGTTTGCCTGGTATATCGCTAGGTTCCTATACACAGCTATGGCCCTTGGGCACCCATTGGCGAAATTTGTTCCTGTTTCAATTATAGTCGCTCAAGCAGCAGTGCCTCTGGCATTTGGGCTTGTCATTTAAGTGCTTCAGCACTTATACTGGCAGGCCAATCTAAAATTAACATGCTGTCTTCATGGCATAATTAAAACCAATATTTTTAACCATTTCCGCCCTTCTCGTTGAGATGAGCGTAGCTTGGTCATTTTTTTTCAGATGAACAAGCTTGGGAAGAAGTTCTACTATGGACACAATAGCCCATTATCTCCCATATTTACTAAGCCCACCCTCCAAAACGGTATTTTTATGCTAGGAGCCGCCGATGTGGCCTTGGTGTCAAATACCAGCTCTGAATCATTTGTCAAATTGTTTCCAATAGTTTCCACAGCCCCTGCGCCCATGTCAGTATATTCTGGCATTCTGACTTATGAAGTATCTGCCCCTGTCGCTACCCATGTGGTTTCCCCCAATCCTAGTACAATATCTTCCTTACCTACAGACTCAACTATAGCTACTAATAAAGAGAACTTCGCCTATATTTTTATTGCCCATGAAGGTTAGTATTGGATCTCACCACGTGTCTTTTGAGGCCTTGTGGACACTGGAGCAGCGGGAAATTTTATTAGTGAACTGGCCCACCAGTTGGAACTAAACCTGAACTTGGGTCCTTTGATGATGGTCGCTTCACCGGCTTCCCAGCCCTTATACCTAGTACAACGCCCAGTAATCTTCTCAGTTCACCAGTTCAGCATTTGTGATTGATTCTCAGTAATGCCAAACTTGGTGTTTCTGGTAATTTTAAGGTGGTTGGTGGTGTCAACTGCATGTTAGAATTCACCTTGAGTCTAATATGTTGTCATATGCTAATGACCAGTTAGAAGGCGAGTTTCCTTAAGTGGATAATCTTACTAAAACTTAAGGTCACAGTTCAATTACTTCCCTTGTTTCCCATGCAAGCCTCCCATCATATTTCCCTGAGACATTGGTGGGATAGCAAAGTATCTTCAATTCCATTAAGGCGGACCATCTCCCCCCTCATACAAAATTTGATTTGGGGTTTAGAACAACGGTGCAGGTGGTGAATATAAACTGTCCTTTGTACCTGAATACAGTGGAGAAGGAGGCTGCTCTCAATGCATGTTTGGATGACATGCTTGAAGGGTGGTTGTTTAAAGAGAGATCACTAGTTGCTTCTCCCATTGTCTTTACCAAAGAAAGCTGTTAGTTCTCTTCGTCCCTGCGTGGATTATGGTCACCTAAATAATATCACAGTCCATGAACCCTACCCTTTGCCGTTGGAGCAGACAATTGGCCAAGCGATTGCTAAGTCGCATGTGTTCTCTAAACTTGATTTTGTTAATGCCTTTAATCGAATTTATGTGATGAAAGGTCAGAAAGGGCTTACCGCTATCCAAACAAAAAGGGGCATTTTCCAATTTTAGGTAATGACATTTAGGTTAAAAAAATCTTGGCCACATTCCAAAGAATGATTGATAGTGTGCTGGGTGATCTTCAGCTCACCTGTGCAGTAGCTTATATTGAGGCTATCTTGGTACACTTCCCAACTCCCAACAACATGCAAAAGACTTAGAAGCAGTTGTGGCGGCCTTACATAAGGCAGGCCTGTTTGTCAAGCCTTCAAAATGTGAGTTTTATTGGGAGGAAGTCTATTTTTAGGCAATCTCATTTTAAAGGATGGGTACGACATTCCCCCTAACAGGTTGGATGCCATCCACAAGTGGCCAACTTGAATGACTTAAAAACAACTAAGAAGATTCTTAGATATTATAATTTTCTTAAAAAATTTCTCTCCTGCCTTATCCCAGTTAGCCGCCCCACTTCATCCACTCACGGGTAAGAATTTCCCCTTTTGTTGGACTCCTGAGTGCCAGCAAGTTTTTGAGTCAATCAAAGAGGTTTTTCTGTCTCCCCCTATCCTAAAACATGCGGACCCTCCACACCCTATGTCATAGCATGCAATGCGTTATCTGTTGCAGTGGGGGCTGTATTGCTTCAGGAGCATGAGGGGTTAGAGCACTCTTTGCCTACTTTTACCGCAAGATCTTTCCTATGGAACATTCTGGGCCATCTACAATAAGAGCTGGCAGTCAGGGCATGGGCCCTGACCCACTGGCGGTATCTTTTGAAGGGCGCTCAACATGAGTTAAAAGTGCAAATGGATCATCAAGCCCTTTTCTACTTCTGCAAACCACAGAAGTTGGCACACAGGCAAGATCAAACCTACCAGGTTTTTTGTAGCTTTAACTTCAAATATGAGTTTGTGAAAGGAGCGTAGAATGTTCTTCCTGACTTCTCAAGTCGTAACCCCACACATTGCCCTGTATATTCAGATGAGGCGGATCTGGTTACCATTATCCCTCCACCCAAATTTTATCCATCATCCCTCTCATGGTTTTGACAGTGGACTTAGCTCCAGATGCACCCCTAATTTCCCAAGTTTTGGCAGCCCAAACAGCCTGTGCCAAAGAGGTGGACCTTTTGGAGCGATTGTCCCTTCCTGCATCTGGACACTCCTTGCATTTCCTGGGTGAGGCTATCATTCAATTTCAGTCGAGGGTCTGGGTTCCTCCCCACCTTTGAGATGATGTGATTCAGGATCACCACAATCTCCTCATGGTGGGACACCCTGGGAACAAGAAGTGCCTCAACTTGATCAAGCATACCTAAAATTAAGCAGGCTTTCCAAAAGATGTTCTGGCAGGAATTTCAGATAGCGTCACTTGTGCTCATTCTAAGTCAGATCAGTTGGGCAAGAATGGCCTTCTTCCTCCCTTAAAACAAGCAAAGGGCCCATGGACATTGGTGTCTGTGGACTTTATTGTTGAACTTCCCAATTCCAATGGTTTTACAGTGGTGATGGTGGTTGTCGCCGCTTCACAAAATTTTTCTCTCTTTATCCCATGTTTCTCTGCCAACACTTATAAGGATATTGCTCCTCTTTTTGTGCGCCATGTGTTCTCAATGTTTGGCCTCCCACAGGAGATTATTAGTGACCGTGGGCCTCAGTTCACAGCGAGATTCTGGTTTGAGCTCTTGGCAATCTTGAAGATTATGCCCTGCCATTCCACCGCATACTACCCCAAATCTGATGGTCATACTGAACGGGTAATCAGATCCTAGAGCAGTATCTGCGCTGTTACGCGGCTGCTGCTCAGGATACCTGGGCTGATGACCTCCCCCTCACTCAGTTTGCATATAATAATGGAACGCATGACTCCACTGGATTCTCTCCATATGAAGCGAACTTGGGGTACAAACCCTCATTCTCAGTTGGTCCATGCCTTCGCCTAGATGTACCAGCCAACACCGATCATGCCCAATATATCTGGACAACACAGTTTTATTTTAGGAGCATCTCACTAAGGCCATAAGCGACTATAAACGGTTCACAGATTTGAAGCGGCCCACCAGCTCATGACCAAGATCAGTGCATGTGTCATGCTTGATACACGCCATTTGTGGATGCAGGTGCCCTCACATAAGTTCGCAAGCAAATGCTCAAGTCCCACTTGGTGGAGAAAGGTTTGTAAAATGGCGCTTTCCAGTTAAAATTGCCACCTCACTGAAAGCAACATCCAGTTTTCCATGTATCTCAGCTTCCCCATTCAAGGATAAATTTATTCAGATCCAGAGCCTATTGTGCTTGAGGATGTAAAGGAGGCTGAAGTGGAGGGCATCTTGACTTTCTTCAAATCGCGTTGATCAGTTCAATATCTTGTCACTTGGAAAGGCTATCCAGCCTACAAGAACTGTTGGGTCAGGGCTCAAGATTGCACAAACTGCTCCAAGTTGATCAGGGGCTTTCCATGCGTCCCATTTAGAATCTCATCGTCCTCCCCCAAAGGTTGCAGCTTTTATAGCAATCAAATTACCTAAAGCCCACAAAAATGTGGCTCTTATGCAGTTCCCATGTAGAGCCCCTCCCTTAGCAAAAAGGGAAGGGTAATGTTATTCCAGGGAAGCGTCCTTTTGCTTAGACCAGATAGTTTTTCCATTTTCCAATTAAAATGGTCTTAAGAGGGCGTCTATTCCTCTCATCACACAGAGATCTCGCCCATGTGGTAGACAAGTTCTGGGTAACAGCTCTCCATCTAAAGATTCCTCCCCCTGTCCCCACACTTGCCTCAGCCAAATTAGTATGGCAAATTGAGGAAATTTGTTCTGAAATCATTGGAAAGTGCTACCCCATGAGCTGGAAGAATCCTATGAAGTCAATGTCTCTGAGCCCTCAAAATTTAGGCCCAACACCTTAAAACCATGGTAGCAAGGCCCAAAGGGCTCGCACATTTGATTGATGAGAAATTAAAAGGTAAATCCTCAGTAACACTTGAAAATGGCATTGAGCTATTGTAAATGTCATCAGTTCGAAACTTGCTCCAAAAAATCTATAGGGTCAAAGCCCAAAAGGCGCGAACCTCACAGTCAGAATGTGTCAGGCAACAATAATCAGTTTAAATCGCTGATGACATCAAGCCATTGAGTAATGAGGTTGCCAACTCCAAATTCCCCTCAAAATTGTTAGAGACAAAGCCTGACGGGCATGTACCTCCATTGTGGACTGTTGCCAATAGCCTAAAAACCACCATTTAAAAAAATCTGGATTGTTGATCAATGTTACCCACTTAGCTGAACAAACGCCCCAGCAACGGGGCATGGTAGGTTGGCCATCTCAAATCCGTTTCTGACCTGTTGGGACTGCCCCTATGTGGGGTGGCCATGGAGGATTCTTGTTGCCCGTTGTGCCAGATGCTGTTTCGCCAACCATTGGAAATTTAGTAAAGCCTCAAGTCAGGCATTCATGGGAAAACTAATAGCAACTCAGCCCGCCGCCAATTCCTTTGATGTCAGTTCAGATTAGAAATTGTTTTCCCCCTACTTCAAAAATTCGCTGGGTTAGGTCAAATTTGAGGGCCCCAATCCCGTGCTTTGACAAGCTTTCCCAAATTGAATACTATTTAATCATTCACATTGCACTGAGGAAATTTTTGGACAAATTTTTTCCTTTCACTAATACAATATAAAATCCCAATTTCTGAACTCAACCTTATTATAAAATTAAATTCCCTCGCAGCCCTTGGGCCCTCATTGGCGAAATTTGTTCCTGTTTCAATAATAATCATTCAAACAGAAGTGCCTAAGGAATTCAAGCTTTTCATTTGGGTGCTTCAGCGCTTATACTGGCAGGCTGTTAAAAAATTAACTTGCTTCTTTATGACACCTGGTATTTATACTCAGAAAAATGGCCAATTCAGGCCCTCTCCTATGGGATCTCTACTTATCCAGTGCCTTCATGTCCTACCAGATTAATTACCATCACATTCTAAACAAGTCCCCTTTCTGTGTTGTATGGCCAGGAACCTGGGTACTCGCTCTTTTAGAAAAAGATATCTAACTGAAAGATCTGACCCATAGCAAGCCACGAAAAAGTTCGCCCAACACATCATCCAACTACAAGCAGAGGCTATGACTAACTTGGCAAAGACTGTCACTAACGAAGGCCAAGAAGCTAATAAGAGCTGGGCCCCTCTTCCTTTCTTCCAAGTATCAAATTTTTACTATTTTACCACAATTGGATAACCCCTAGGAGTGAGAAGCTTGGGTCTATCAGGAAGGGATCATCTGTTGTCACATATAAGCGAGGAAATGAATATTTTATCAAATCCCTCGCTTATGGAGTTATCATCAACTAGGTTCACTTCCAGTTCTTAAGCATTGATTCACCCCCTACCGCTCTTGAAGAGGGTAATGCTAAACA
>JAKSZP010012562.1:0-35770 GCA_022478985.1 Massospora cicadina
TTGGCCAGTATTTCTGATAATACTGAATATCGCACTCTTAGGAATTTGTTCCCTAAATCCTGTCCACTCGATCTTTGTTAAGATCCTCTGATGATAGTCCCTTCAGCCCAACACAGTCAGCAGCAATCCCTTAGCCATGGTTCCCTTCATCTCTAGATCCCCGCTTGGATCTCTACTCTTCTCTGAGAGTCCATCAATTATTGCCTTCTGCAATAATATCCTTGAGATGGAATCTTCACGCTAGATGCTGATAGTCTAACTATTACTGAATCTACAGTAAAAATAATAAGGTTCTTTATTAGTTCTTTCCTGACTGTAAACTTGTGTCAATCAGTGAGTATTTTTCAGTGTATTACTGTTTTCTACTTGAGTGTTTTTGAGTGTTTTACTACTTTTTATTATAGTGAATTCTAGGGAATTTATAGGGGATTCAGCTGTCTAACCCTCAGTTGACACCTCTTTGATGAAACGGCAGCCGTTGCCATTGAATCACCCTTCCTCGTCTTGGCAGCAATGGTCTTCACCATCCTGACTAGGATTCTGACATTAGACATCCTCAAGACCTCAAAAAAAAGAGTCGGAAATGTATCCTTAACGTTTTCCTCTCAATCCAAGTGAATCATCCATAATTTGCTAGCAACCAATCCATTTACTAGTTGCAGGCAGAATCACTCGCCTCGCAACTCATTAAACATTCCCAATCAGTCGGTGATGAAAACTGACCAATCCCAATCAGTACAACTGATAGTTAATTACTTTCAGATGCCCTTATTTCGTTGGCCACTCCACCCAATGATATATTAGGTATTCATCCAGATCAATCCCTGACAGATATGACCAGATAAATATCCTAAAATCCCCCAAACGTAGTTTCTCCAAAAGTCAGGTCAACCAATTTCCAATTTACTTCATCTTAGGGAATTTTTCCCCTAGTAATACCAGGTAATCTAGCAGGCTGGGAATATGGGCAAAAATCCCAACAAGGGTTTATGTGCAATCAGAAATCTGGCTCATCCTGTGGTACTGGGGATGAAATGGTGGCATCACTTCAAGCCCCAGATTGATTTGTCGCATAAGATGATTACCTTGATGCTGCAGATTGGGCCTTGGATGAAGTGGAAGATGGAGGTTGGGAGCGATGTTCTGAGCAGTTTCAGGAGCTTGGGTGGGATGTGGGATGTAGAGTTACCAGCTGTATATAGTGACTTTTATGATGTATTTGGTCCTATTGGAGACTTGCCTTTTTTCCCTACAGGTTCTTTTGCATTTTCATTCCAGTTTAAGGAGGGGATGGAGCTTCCCAGGGGGTGTCCGGTATATGCTCTTAATGAATGAGCTAGAGAAGCGTTGGAGAGCCATGAGAAATTGATGTTGGACAAAGGGTTAATTGAGCCCTCTATGTCTCCAGTTGTGTCTCCTGTATTACTGATACCAAAAATGAGTGGTGAATTACACCCATGTGTGGTTTCTGTCATCTGGACATGGTCACCAATCCTGATTCATATCCAATGCCCTTGTTGGAGGATATTCTCCCAATGGTTACTGGATGCTTGGTGTTTACAAAACTTGACCTCACGGATGCATTTAACCAGGTACTAGTGAGACTGGAGCATCAGCAATACACAGCATTTAAGTGCCACCTGGGGGTGTATCAGTATCGCATGATACCATTCAGTCTTAGGAATGCTCCAGCGGTGTTCCAGTGGATGATCGACCATGTCCTTAGGGGAATTAATGGACCTTGATGTGCTGCCTATGTGGATGATATCCTAGTATTTTTGTGGTCCCAAGAGGATCATGTCCAAGATGTATGGGAAGTTTCGGGGGCAATTGGCTGGATGGGTTTGAGATTGAAACCTTTTTAGTACAAATTTAACTGAAGTTCAGTAATGTTCCTGGGCAACATGGTCTTCTAGAAGGGATTGGGAGTATGTATGGATAAACTGTGTGCAGTGCAGGCATGGAAGGCTCTTATGGATCAAATGGGGGTGCAGAGTTTTTGGGAACACTGAACTTCCTGCATCAGTTTGTGAAGAATCTGTCACAAATGGCCTTACCTCTCATGCGTCTGACCCAGGACGTCCTGTTCATATGGGGAAGGAAAGAGGAGCAGGCCTTCGAATTACTGAAGAATAAGTTACTTACTGTGCCTGTACTGGCCCATCCAGACCCCAGGAGGCCATTCATGGTAGAAATGGATGCCTAAAATTATGTGATAGGTGAGGTGTTGCTTCAGGAGGGGGAAGATAAGCTGGAACACCTCATATGTTACTTTAGCCATAAGATGATCCTCATGGAAACAAACTACCCAATATACAATAAGGAACTGCTGGCAGTGATGATGACCCTGCATGAATGGCAGCATCACCTACTCTATGTCCAGCATCCTTTTGTTATTTGGATGGATCAAAAGACGTTTAATACTATTGTGAGCCCAGAAAGATGAACCAGCGGCAGGCCAGATGGCATGTGGAGCTGATCCATTATGACTTCTGGGTGGAGTACAGGACAGTAGCATCAAATGTCCTAGCAGATTGGTTGAGTCAAGTCAGGGGCTTCATGTATGAAAAGGAGGAATTGGAGGAGTTTAATACAGCTACAATGTTCTGAGTGGACTAATTCATGATGATTGAGGATAGGGATAATGAGTTGGGGGAGGAAGTCCACCGGAAGTAGAGGAAATTGGAAATCACCTGGTGACTGAAAGCTGAGATGATGGAGGGATGGCTGCATGGGTGCCATGAGGCTTTCATGAAGAGGGGTGGACTGCTATACCACAATTCTTGTGTATGGGTGCCCAACCTATCACTACAACAGAAGGAATTTGGGCTTCTCATGATCATCCATTGGCAGGTCACCCAGGAGTAGAGAAGATGGTAGAATTGGTGCAATGGGAGTATTTGTGGCCAGGCCTGCATAAGGATGTCAAGAAGTACATGTGGGAGTCTTTGGTATGCGTGAGGGTGTAGCCCTCAAGGAAACTGCCATCAGGTAAGCTAAATCCACTGCCAATACCACGGGCACCATGGAGCTCAGTTAGCATCAATTTCATAATGGGTCTTCCAAAGGTGCAGGGGAAGAATGCATTTGTCATGGTCATGGATAGACTTACCAAATATACTGAGTTCTTCCCATGAACTGGAAGTTTTTCAGCCAATGATGCGGTGAGGATTTTCATTGATGAGGTGTTCTCCTGGCATGGCTTTCCTGAGGAAATCATTACAGACTGAGGTCCACAATTTGTTTCAGAGTTCTGGTCCAGTTTACTGAGGAATTTGGAGATCAGGCCTGGTCGTTCCTCAGCATGCCATCCTCAATCTAATGGACAAAAATAGAGGTTAAATCAGATACTTGAGCAGTATCTCTGGTGTTATGTGTCTGATCAGAGCATGACTGAGTTTCATGGGTTTGGATGTCCCAGTTCACTTACAGCAATCAATTTCAGGCTTTCACAGAAATGTCATTATTTTTTGCAATTCATGGCTTAATCCCAAATCAAATGGGAAATTCAAGGCAGAGTGTGTCAGGGGGTGGATGAGATGGCACATACCATGTCAGATATTGTGAAGAAGTTATGAGGGAATTTGTAGTGGGTGGTGACTTGGCAGAAGTAATAGGCAGATTGACAAAGGGTGCAGATCCAACGTTTAAGCCTGGGGACTGAGAATTGGTGGTGGCTAGGAACTATGATGTCCCAGTTAAGAGTTGTAAGCTGGGTCCAAAGTTTTTGGGCCCATACTACGTCATCTGAGCCATTAATCAGGTTGCCTTTGAATTGAGTTTGCCAATAGGTTCAAGAGCCTATCTGGTGATTAACACTTTCTAGCCACAAGCGTTCAAGGGATTAGGTCCAGATCAACTGGGACTGCTAAACTCTAGGGAAGAGGATGTTCTAGAATATGAGGTGGAACAGATATTGGATGTGAGATGGGTAAAGGACCAGCAGCAATTGCTGGTGAAGTGGAAGGGCTATCTGGTGGAGGAGGTGATGTGGAAGATGAAGGAGGACTGCACATGATTCCTGGAGAAGGTCCAGAAGTTTCAGTCTTTACAGGTGGGGTGATGTAATGGATTAGGAGGCACCTGATCTGTACATTGCTTCAGATCAGGTGGCGTTTGATCCAAATTTGGCTCTGATCCAAAGAGCCTCAAACCCAGGAAGGTCAGAGATGGGAAAATTCGCCATCCCAAATCCAAATATGCATCTTCAGAATGACATTGGTATTATGCATGACATGGATGGTGATCCAGTGGGATGAGGAATCTTTGCAAACGATGTGTTGGGTGGTGTTCAGAAGAGCTTAGCTGAGGAGGAGCTTATTCCATACTAGCAGAGTGCTATTTAAGGTAGGTTGTCGCAGCCCTGTAGGGCAGTTGCATCTTCTATGAGAAAAAATGGAAAGATCAAATAAAGGAAAAACTTGCTTGCTAGGACAAAAACATTGTTTATTTAAAAAAATATTAAGCAGATCATATTGAAATTATGAGTTCAATCAGTGAACTTGGTGTGGCGTCGGCATCATTCTCAGCCCTTTTCTGGTCCCAGACTTTGCTGTTGATGTGCAGCGTCATGGGAACAATGGTATGAGAATATGTGCAATGACGAGGCATGGCAACTAGGTTTGGGGATGGGCTTCAGCAGGCCTGTCCCTAGTATGGTCAGTAACGTGGCTCTTACTGCCCAATTTTTTTGTTGCATATTGGTGCAAACCCACCCGTTACAAGAATCAACGTGAAGAAAGCAGATGACCATAATTGACCTATATGAAACTTTACCATGTTGGTGATAGAGTAGCCTATTATGATACCCATGGGTTTGGAAGGAAAAATAAATTGGACGTCCTATGGATGGGACCATTCAAATTATTGTCAAGTTGGCAAATGATGGTTATACAATCAAAATATTAAGGATGGTCACATAGTCAATAGAGTCCACACAAAATACTTAAAGTATTGGACTTAAAGGTTAAATAATAATGGGAAAAAATGGAATAGATAAAAAGTTGCATAAAAATATAAAAACTAAAAAAACATTATAAACTGATTTTATTTCTAGCAGTGATGCATCTAGTGATATTTCTACCTACCAAGCGTGGAGGAAGGGATAAAATAATGGGATTGAGTCCTGAGCGTTTGGCAGGATCAAGATGGGCTGAAACTAGATCTGTTGGAATAGTTTCTATCAACAAGAGATTGAAACCTGTCCTGGGGTTAGTACAGGTGGCAAAGTGTTAACAAGACCCATCCTGGGGTTTGTACAGGTGGACCAGTTGATCTTTTAGCAAGGATGTGAAGATGGGACTAGCATGGTATGATGTTGCAGGAAATGCACTTGAGAAGAGGTGGCAACAGGTAGCAACCAAGGATAAGAAGTCATCAAAACTAAGCAGAGCATATGGGCGTTAAGTGTGTACAGAGCTGCACTCTGCTGAGGACATAGAGATATGAAAAACCAAATAGAAGCTCATGCTAAGGCAGCTTCCATCCCTGAGGGTTCTATCTTCCATTGAATAATCTGGTCAAGAGGGGGGATATGTTAGAATTTCAGATGACCACATAATCCAACCTTTTAACCAATTAATAGATTTGGTGATTAAGTTATAATCATATAGGATTGCAACAGCAGCCAATTGATGAGATCATTGTCAGGCATCATCCCCAATGATATTAGAGGTCACAAACTAATGCAATCATTGGGCATCATCCATGATGATATTTGAGGCCACTTACTGATGAAATTATCATTGGGCATCATCCCTGACAAAATCAAGCAATAATTCAATATAGGAACAACACCTGATAGTTAAATTGTAGGGAATCATTCAAATTGGAACAAATTGGAGCTGTCAAAAACTACCAAAGAATTTAAACGCCAGAGGAAGAGTATAATCATCTTTGGCCATAACAATTTTGTTTCAAATCACTAATACCAATTGTTTGGTCACTGAACAACTAAGGATATGCTGACTAAGAAACTCAAGGCAATGGTACCCAACAAAATTTGGTGCCTAACACTTGAGGGCTAAAACAGTATAGGAGCACAAATAATTCCCAACAGACAGCTGAAAAGTTGTGTGCCAATTCTAACTATAAAAACTCCCAATTATTCCTTAGTAAAAGCAGATTAAACCTTGATAATAACTTTATTGTTTTACATTGATTGTATAACATTACTCTTGAGATAAGAGTGCAAGGATCAGATATCCTTAGGTCAGTTTTAACAAAATCTCTGCTTGGCTCTGCAATAAGGGAATAGGGAAAGTATTCCCTACCAGAACAAGAATATCTTCAAGATGAAGAAGCACCCGTTTAGTGTTGGACTTTTCACTTACCATGGCTTTTGGCCAATCAACAATAACAATAGTCTTCATACTATTATGCCCTAGTTAATCAAATTCAATCAAATCAATGCAAGGATCCACAAATCTGCAGTTGAAATCTAGGGCCAGATTTGAGCAACCAACTAAGCCCTAGATTTTAACAACTGTTTATCAATAAGAATTAGCCTAAAGTTCTCCTTGAAAATATCAATTTGTTTATTTGTTTATATACTATAAATTATCTCATAAAAACCAAAAATCACTAAATTTGGTGCAAGTATTTTATAAAGTTTTGGAATGTTTATAGATTTTATAATAAAATTATAAGTATAATAATTATATCAGTTTTATATACTTTATTCAAGGGTGGCTGACATGGGATGATACTGCACCAATTAAAGGGATTTGAATCAATAGGAAAGAAGGATAAAACCCAATAACCTCCATGTGCAGTGTATGATAGGCCAGGAACTACATGGACCACCTTGCTATTCGCTATCTCAGTTTAGGGCATTGGTACTCAATGCCAACACAGTCATAAGTGTTCCTTACCCAAAGTTTATCTTTATATCAGTTCTATATAGAAAGATTAAAAAAAGTATATATTTCTAATGGTAATTATATATCAATTTGCCTGAGCATTTTGGTATCCTTTTAATTTGATAGTTTTATAGGTTTTGATAAGCAGTTAGTAGTTTTTAAATATTTTATAAGTTCAACACCTGGTTTTTGATGAGTAATGGGTTGGTGTTTTTTGGCTGATTTGATGAGCTCAATAGTTTCAGGTAAGTGATTGATGGTTTAGTTAACTTAGCAGGCTTAATTGACTTTGGCTAAGTGGCTGAAGGTTGGAATTTTAATAGATTTAACAGTTTCTGAATTTATTGATGGCCATCTACTAATATAAAAATTAAAACAATTAAATACAACCACCTGGTAAATTATAAACCCAAGCAAAGCTGAGGTTACTTGGCTAGTCACTAAATAAATGATTAAAAAATTAGCCTATTAAACTGATTAAATTGTGGTCATACACATACAGACATTTTTCTTTTTTCCAAAGACACAATATCATTGGTCTAGTGAACAACCATTTTTCTTTCCAGTGAACATACAAACAAACATTTTTCTTTTTTACCAAACACACTATATTATTGATCTAGTGAATATATACATATATACAATGATTTTTATTTATATTGAGATAGAAGATGAATTAGGAGCAGATTTATCATATGATTTTAGACTAAAAAATGTGTCAATAATTTTAGATTGTTATTAATAAGAATTTTATCCCACAATCATAATTTTTTAAAATCTATATTGAGATATAATGATACTTTATAGAAAGCTATTTGCTAAGGAATAAACATGGAATGGTATAGACATTATCTGAGCGTTTTGATCCTAATTTGGTCCAAATTATAAATATACTCTATTAGATTTTTCCAAATCAATAGTATATAGATTTAGGATATAAAATTTAGATTAAATAAATAAGCTTGCAGTTGGCTTCAAAGAAGACAATTGGGATTATACTAAATATGACCCTATGTGTACTAATGTTGCTGTTTTTATTAAGCATGTTCTCTTTTTAACTGACTTTGAAAAAGGAGGTTATCAATTCAGCCTATATGTTTATTCTTTTTTCTATGTTTGTTCACACATAACTCTGAAAATACTAGACCAATTTGGATGATCATCTCCTTCAAAAATAGAGGATGCTCCAACTTAGGTCCCAAATTACTTTTGCAAGTATTGGGCATGTATCTACCTATTAGTTTAGTGAGTATATCAAAATGGGCTCAGAAGCATGGATAATTGTGGGACTAATACAAGTCCAGATAAACTTAATTCCGGCATCAGTGAAGCAATAGCTTCAAGACACTTTTATAAATGCCTCCTCAAGCATAATCAGCTCAGCTTTTGGCTCTAAACTTAAACATTATAAAGGTCAGTTGTTTGAATCCATGCGCAATCACTTTTTGATATATGTCCTATGGCTAGGGGGTAGTTTAAAATCCAGGCAGTATGAGATCATAGCAGGATGAGCTTAAATTGTTATAGATGGCTATCATTTTTGCATAATTTAACCAATAAAAAAAATAAAAAAATTATCTGAGGTGGGTCAACTTGGGACAAATATACCACACCAAGAATGTTTTAAGCCAGTACAGGTTTTGAATTCAAAATCTGCACTAGAGGTGGAAGCAGTTTTACCCGCTCAGCTAACCACCCTTAATTTAATTTAACCAATAAACTCATCTAAATTTGATATAATGAATTAAGATAGTGATCAATAAATTTACCATAGATTGACTAATAAAAGCAACCAAATCTAATAAAATGAAGTACTGTAGATGGCAATCAGTAAATTCAGCATACATTGACCAATAAAATCATCTAAAATTATAAAATGAAGTATTGTAGATGGTGATCAGTAAAATTTAGTATAATATAACCAATAAAATCAACTAAATTTAATAAAATAAAGGATAAATATATTTTTTATAAGATGCTATATATGATAGATATACAATGAGTTAATTTTATAGAGAAATAGTAAGGGGTCAAAAACAATATATAGAGATAGTAATATTTAATAAAAGTAGGAAAAAGAGCCACTTTTAAAGATATACTAATTTTTGGGGGGAACAGAACTAGGGAAAAAGTTTTTTGGGGAAAAAAACCTTCTTTAAAACACTCTAAAATCTATGAAATTATCAAGAAATTAAGCCTACTCAATAAAACCTTTTTTGAAGTTGGCACCATATTTTAGCTGACTTATAATAGGTATTTATAATTTATATACTCAGTATTATATATTCTAAGTTGCTTATAGTTTACAATTGGACCCAATCCAGACATAAGATATAATTTATATCTGTGAGCAAAATTTTATAATTCAGGTTAAAATTATGGCGCTGATTTCAAAAAGGGTTTTATTGAGTAGGCTTTATTCCTTGATTATTTCATATTTCTTAGAGTTTTTTTGAAGGAGGTTCTTTTTCCAAAAAAATTTTCACTTTCTTTCATTGGTGCAGTAATGTCCTCAGGTTGGCCCACATTGAATAAAATTTAAAACATCTAGAAGTAAGTTAAGTAAGTCAATGACATTATAGGGTAAAATGGATAATTAATATATACATCTACCCAAATAATCAGCCTTATTTTATAGTATAAAGTAAGATCTAGCTAAGTTAGCTTTAGTGATATTTTATAATGCAATGTGTAGGGGGTGTGGCATAGTTGGGAGGGCGTCCCACTATCACCCCTCACATCATGGGTTCCAATCCTGTCATGGCAGGAATTTATTTCTGTGCCAAGAAGATATCAATACATGTGTATTTGTGCACCATGCCTCAGTCTGACCAAGCAAATCAGTGAAGTTAAATTATGTAATTCCAGCCTATCAGAACATGTGCAGGAAGGTTTTACCCCCAGTACTTGGGTTTTGTCCTCCACTCCTATATTTTCACTCCCTACTCCATATCATCTCTATCAGTGTGGTATATTTGTCCCAAGGTTGGCCCACCTTGGATAAAAATTATACTGCAAGGTGTACCCTTTTTATTAGTCACTTTATAGTTTATAATATCTTTACTTTATAAAAATTAAAAAGACTATAGAGATAAAAGCAAGTTGTAGGATAATTCTGCCCAAAGTAAACTTGAAATCAATCAAATTTATCACTGTTACTAGCCAATTTACCCATGCTTCGCTACAGTGTCTATAAAAGTTCAGATATTCAAATTTATTAATTTAGAAATTATATTATAGATAAACAAATCCACTCAGCCAAATCTAATTGCTCAATCAAATCAACCAAAAACCGCCACCCTCTCAGGTAAATCTAACTAAAATTATCAAATTAAGCAATAACTAATCACCACTCAAAACTAAACTGTGTCCCATCAATTCAACCAAAAGCCATCACCCACTCAGCCAAACAAAAAAACCTATCAAATCAATCAAATAACACCAGACTGCTACCCAAAAATCTCTTTATACTTAAAAGCATTAAATATGTGACATATCTTAAATTTCAAATTTTATTTGAGGTGGGCTGACCTGGGGATAATACTGCATTGATTGAGGGGAAATTGAATGAATGGGAAAGGAGGATAAAATCTGGAAAACCTCCATGCACAGTGTATGATAGGCCAGGAACTCCATGGACTTCCTTTGCTATTTGATATCTTGGTTTGGGTCATTGGTGCACAACACCAACATAGTCATAGTTGTAACTTACCCAAAGTTCCTGTACCAGAATCAAACTTGGGGAGGCAGTGATAGAGGTCCCTATTCTACCACTGGGGTATCCTTCCCTTATATGACATATCTTCCAAACTACTAAATCAAATTCTACTTAAATTGTAAAAAGTATTTTGTTGATTAGGCAAACCAAATTAGGCAGGTTTTTAAAATATATAAACTTAACATCCAGATACCCATGCTTTGCTACAGTATTAAAAGTTTATCAGATGATAAGCTCACATTGTAGCTTATATGCTGTGCCAGCACTACTCTAGAGCCACTCAGACTAACAGCTTTGCTGTTGCCCTCATGGCTCATAAGATAATTATACTAACTACTTAATATACTTAAACTCTAATACTGATTTTTGTTGAGTTTCAGGTGAACAATTTGGTGAATTATTAGATAATATTTGCCAATTCTCATCCACTCACCTAAATAGATTGAACCCATCAAGATTGATAATTTCAGATTTGATAAGATTTGCCAATTATTACCAAGACACCCAAATAGATTTACCCTATCAGACTCAAAGGTTTCAGATGTCAGTCAGTCAGTCAGTCAGTAAGTCAGTTAATGTGTTTTATTAAGTAGATAATTCACCAAATTGCTCACCTGAAACTCAACAAAAATCAGTATTAAAGTTTTGAGTAGATTAAGTAGTTAGGATAATCAGCTCACCAGCCACAAGGGCAACAGTGAAGCTGTTAGTCTGAATGGCTCTAGAGTAGTACTGGCACAGCATATAGGCTACAATGTGAGCTTATCATCTGATAAACTTTAAATACTGTAGCGAAGTATGGGTATCTAGATGTTAAGTTTATATATTTTAAAAACCTGCCTAATTTGGTTCACCTAATTAATATAATACTTTTGGCAAGTTAAGTAGAAATTGATTTAGTAGTTTGGAAGATATGTCACATACTCATTTATTCAAGGCATGGGGACCAGGGGACCCTTCATACCAACAAAGAAAAACAAAAGCAGGATAAAAAAGGAGCAAAATTGCTAAAAAGCCTGATTTAACCTCTAGTATATTAGATCAGGTTTCCCTAGCCTAGCATAACTGAGGGGAAAGGGGGGCAAATTGGGTGTTTGAGGGAATGTGCCAGGGTAGACAAGAATGGAGTAGGCATATCATCTGAATGTGGCTGAAGCTTGAAGAGAGTAATATTAGTTTCATCAATAATATCTGCTTTGTTCATTGCATCAATGTAATTGGATAGAGTATTCTATACCTGCAGGAGTAAACTTGGCAGACGGACAAAATCAGTTTTTTCTTCTGATGATTTACCACTGTTAGAGCCACACACTTGAATAGCTTACTTGGTTGGTTTAATCACCTTGTGGCCCATCACAATTATTTTCTACTTTGCAGTGAAAGGAAATTCTTCAGGGAATTTTGGCCCAGGGAAACCATTTTTTAAAGAGCCCAAAATGGATTTAATGTTGCTTTGCAACAGAGTGTTATCAGGGGCAGCTGCAACTTCAGTTGCCATTTCAAATAATGGTTTATGCTGGGGACAGCCCTTTTTTAGGGCTGAATTGATGATAAGGAGGTGATTTGGAGGAAAAATTTATAAAATCCAACCATTCAAACATGGGATCAGTCCCATGTGAGCAATCATCCTTGTCAACCCAGTTGAGGACATCAAAAGGATTTAAATCTGGCATTATTGGCCCAGCAACTGAGGTTGATTGGGCAGGAGGTGAACTTAAATTTTTAACTTTTTTAAATTTGGTGGTTGGTGCCAACTGAGCTGAAACATTTGTTTTAGATTTGCAGGTTAATGTTTGCTGATTGGCTGATTTTAAACTAGCCACACCCACAGGTTTTGAGAGAGGGAGGGAGAATAGTTCCCCACACAAGATTTTGGCTGGAGAAGCCAAAAGCTGGCAGCAGCTGAGGAGGTGAGAGCCAAGTCCTCAACCTCCACCTGGGAAGGGCACTTCCATTTTGAGTAGTCCAACCCAAAACAGGAAAGGAAAACTGCCCGCCCACCTTTGACGTAGGCCCAGAAATGATGGTTGGGGGCAGATTTAATAAATGAATGAGGCAAAATCACCTGAGTGATTCCACGATTGATAGGCTGAATCATGGCAAATGCACAAAGGCTGGCAAGGTGTTTGGCCCCATTAGGAACCACAAACTGCAGAACAGGGTTAAAGCCATAAACGGTCAACCCTTCCACCAATTAAAGGGGTGGAGAACTGCAGGGGGAGATGGGTGGGCAAACCTGTGAACTGTACCATGAGAGTGATGTCTATGGGTAGATGGGTTTGAGTGGTCAGCAGGGGTGTTTTTGAAAGATTAATGAAATGGTAGCTGCCATTTCAGCATCAGCTTTGCTGGTGAAGCTGAGATTGAAATACCCCTTATAGGGGCAAAAATTGATAAAGCTTCAGGCTTCATCACCGCAAGCACCTCCTCAATAATTTTCTTATCAGAATCAGGAAACGGTGTGCCATATTTGATGCAAAGGCCAAAGCACATGTTACTCTGTGGGAGCACCAGGGGGCTTCATGGCACCACCTGGGAGCATGCAAGGTGGGTGGTGAGATCCTTTGGTGGGACAAATTGCCCCACTAAATTGGGAGGGCCAGACCCTACCCATGAACACTTGGGCGCCAAGCAAAAAATGATCAACAGTGCCAATCCACTTCCCCAGGAGGGAACAGCAGCTGGCGCTGAAGCAGGCAACTCAGATGTTAGCTGCTGGCAACTTGACATTTGAAATAAAATTAAATTTTATTAAACTTTCTGACTAATTCAATTTTTTTAATTTTAAAAACTGATTGGCGTGAGAGAGAAAAGTCATGTCACATACTCACTTTATTCAAGATAGGAGGACCAGGAGACCTTACTTATTGGTCTGTTAAAAACAGATATTATATCAGATAATACACTTTATTCTAGATAAGAGGACCATAAGATTTTACTTATTGGTCTTTTCAAAAAATATAAATTTAAAAATAAAAATATAAAATTAGGGTGGAGGGTGAGGCAGAATTCAAACTGGTGGGGAGTTGGATGGGGGTGGGTCAATCTTTCACTAATATGGCAGGTTTGGGTTGCTTCATCAATTGCTAGAAATGGGATGGTTCCCCACTCTTGGATTCTGGCACAGCATAATTCAACCTTGGATTGACCAAATAAAGCAATTCAAAAGGTTTCAAAGATTAATTTTGAAAACCCTATTGTTGATCTCTAAATTTTTCCAATTTAAGCCATTTAAAGCATTTATAAATGCTAAATAAATAATATAAATTGTAATTGAAAATAGAGTCAACCTGATTTGAAAATGAATAGTGTTGGGACCAGATGCAAAAAACCAATTGAGAGAATCATGCAGCTGTGAATCAGCAAATGTATTAATTCCAGTGATGGTTGTGAGACTCTTCCAAATGGTTTTGCTTTCTGGCAGTGTACAAACTGATGCAGTGCATCATCAAATTGGCCACAGTGAAGGCATGCTGATTTGGTTGGATCACCATGGTCTGCTGTTCTATAAACATGATGAAGGACCTTCCAAGTGTTGACTTGAATATGCGGTGTTAATATTCTATTGAAACACAATGCCCAAATCATTTCTGGAGCTATTAAACTTGTAAAATGATTAATTTGCATGATTTTTGGTTGCTGAATCCTTTCTGGAAATTTTTGGCACCATTTCATCACGGTTAATTTTGATGCTCTTATAAGTAACATAAAATTGTACTTCCTCTTATAGTTTCCAATTATTATGCCATATAGTTGCTAATACTTTTTTCCAGTAGTTGTCTAGCCTTCTTGGGCCAATTGCTTTTTCACACCCAAGAAGGTATTTGTTCATCACTTCTAGGGATGTTGGTGACATAAATCCAAGGCTTCATGCAAAGATAGTTCTTGCTGCTTGGGCCCAGTGTAGTTAATTTTTTAGTGGTGGAAGCATCACTGGAATTAAAAACTTTTCTAAAGGTTTGGTTGAAGAGCTCTCTTATATTAATCAAGCCCATCCCACAGGTACTTCTACTCCCATATAGTCTTTCTATTGTCACTGGTGAATGTCTTGTTCTCCATATCCAGCGTTGGATAGCTGCCTCCATCTTAGATAGGAACTTCTCTGAGAAGGGGACAATGTGTGCAAGGTATGTTGCTTTGGATGATATGAAGGTGTTGATCAGATTGACCCTTCCCATAACACCTACATCTTTGATCTCAAAGCTATTGAATCTCATGTTCATCAACTTAAATAGATTTTCTTCCAATACTTGATCCATGGTTCCTTCCTTTGTTAGTAGGACTCCAAGATGATGAACTGGGTCTGTAGTGACATCCACACCCCATGGGGGTTTGATAGGCTTGACTCTCTAATGAATGACCTGCGATTTGTTAATATTGAGCTTTGCTTGGCTAGCAGCTTCATATTGGGCAAACAACTTTTCTATCCTTTTTTACATCTTTAACACCTGATGCTGCCACCACACAGTCATCAGCAAAGGCTAGACACTTGACAGGGGCTTGGCCATAGACTTTGACTCCTGTTAGCTGGTGGTTTAGTGCCCTAGGTAAGGGATCCAGGGCGTAGTTATATAACAATGGGCTTAGTGGATCCCCTTGTTTAAAGCTACAACTTGGTAAGATAGGGTCTGTGATAAACCCAGGGCCAAGTAACTTCATGGATGAGGAAGCTGAGTATTTTGCTATCCATTGAATAAACCTGGGGTTGAGTCCTGCTCTGGTCATTGCAGCAGTAGCGTAGTTCCAGTATGCTCTGTCATAGGCCTTCTCTTGGTCTAGGAAGCAGAATATCCCTTTTGCTATAGGGTCACAGGTTGCATTGGTTATTGGGTGAATATTATCCCATATCTGTCTGTTGGGAATAAACCCAAATTGATAATCTGAGATGTTGCTTGTAGCGACTTTCTCTAGCCTTGATGCCAATAGTTTAGCAAATATTTTGCATCCGTGTTAGCTAAAGTTGTAGGTCTCCAGTTGGCTAGGTTTTCTGGGTCCCCTTTCTTGAATAGCGTGATCATATAGCTAGCTCCCCCATCTGGTAGAAGGCTAATCTCTCAAGCACTTGTTGATGATACTTAGTATTACTTCACTGATGATATCCCAGTTCCTCCAATAAAACTTGTAGGGTAGACCATCTGGTCCTGGGCTTTTCCTCCTTGGCAGCTTCTTTATAACCTCTTTAAGTTCCTCACTTGTTGCGGGTTCCATCAAGGGTATCATTATTTCTGCAGTGAAAAGGATGTCAAAGAATTTTGGCGCTGTGAACGGCTGATCCTCTTTCTCTGATGCAAACAGGTTGGAGTAGAATTCATGGCAAAATTTTGCAGTTTCTTTAGGGTTCTTGCTTAATATCCCTTCCTTATCTCTAACTGCATCAAGTTGGGTTTCTATACGTCATGCTTTAAACTTGTCCAAGAAGTATTTGTTTGGTCTTTCATCATCCAAAGTCTTCAGGGTCACAGCACAGAGTTGGTCCAGGTCCATGCATCTTTTAGCAAATTTGTCTACCATTGCTTTTTACTTGGACCATTGAATTGCCCAGCTGGTGCTGTATCCTGATAGTGGGCAGTTCTTTTCAAGGTGCTCCAGCCTGGCTTTGGCATGTCTTGCCTTGCACTTGGCTGCTCTCCAGCGTGCGCCTGCCTTTGAGCAGTGCGTCTGTACCACCTTGCGCTTTATCTCAACCCATTTGTCCATCCATGAGCCCTGCACTTCATTTACTGCGAGCTTTAGAACTTCTTCTGCTAATGCCCTTTTGACAAGGAAGGATGCTACTTCTGCTGGAAGGATCTTGTTCCATCTTTCTCTGGGTATTGGCTTGCTTATGATGATCTCAATGCTCACTTGCTTGTGGTCTGACCAGTCTAAGGACCTTGTGGTATGGTTTCATGCCAAACCTGAAAAGTCTTTTCCTAGCCATATCCCATCAATGCGTGTTGCTGACTTTAGTATTCCATTCTCTATATTGTTCCTCATCATGGAGGCAAACCTTGGTGCATCAAATGGGAGTGTATCTTCTACTTCTAGGCTATCCATTGCTTCTTGCATCTCTTTGAGTCCTGTATACTTCTCTAGTGGCTCTGGCCATCTGTCCAAGGTTAGGGAGGTATAGCAGTTAAAGTCCCCTAAAACTATTAGTCTGTATCCTGAGAACTTGAGCTCTTTCATATAGGTCCAGAATGCTTCCTTCTGGCTAGGGTAAACTGGCCCATAAATATTTAGCACAGTATATTCAACTTCCTCCAAAGTAAAGTTTAGCATCATGATTTATTTTTCATACAGGGTGTAACAGCTAACTGCATGAATAGGAAGACTTTTCTTAACAATTATTGCTGTACGCTCTGACAGGCATACTCTATGTGGTGTAAGGGTTCTTTGCCATATGGGTTCATCCTCCTTCTTACATCTGGGCTCCTGTAAACACCAGATGTCAACTGGAGGATGTTGCAGGAAAGGGAGCTTTCTTGACTGGGACATGGTTGCTCCAACTCCTGCTAGATTTGTTATCCTAATTGTTAAGTATCCTGGGCTATCTATTCCCGGTGACCAGCCTCCCTGGGGCAGCTAGACACAGGAACAGATCCTAATGATACTTTGTTGGGGTTCAGAAATCTCTCAGTACTATTATTAATGGGTAAAACTGGGTGTACCCATTCTGGATGAGTGTTTTCCTGGTATTGCTTTTGTTGAAGACTGTGGTTCACAGGTTCTTCTGTATGACAATGGGCTTTTGGCTGATGCCACACTTGGTTTATACCTTCTTTAGGAGGTTGGCACTTTGGTGCAGCAGTTTTTTTTTATTGCAGGGGGCTGGCAGTTGGAGGTGGAGATATGAGGAGCTTCAGATACATCCTGATCCATTCTTTCACTGTATTTTGCTTTAGTTACTTTTTCAGCTGCTTCCATCTCCTGTTTTTCCTTTCTAGCTTCTTCTTCCTTGTGCTGGCATTCTGCCTTTTTGATTGTCTGTATGGCCTCTCTATGCTCCTGGTGAGTTACTGGCTCAACAACCTTATATTCAGTGAGAGCACCCCAGGCAGAGTCCTTCCACAGTAGTAGGACATGCTTTGGCTCTGTGGCCTATATTTTCACATGTGGTACAAATAGGAGGTGCCTTTTCAGGGTACACCTTGAATATATCTGAGCCTCTAGTTATTTTATCCTCATTGGTAAAAAAAAAAAAAATACCTGATGAGGAATAAGTGAAATATCTGCTTTGACCTCTTTGTTGGAGAAAATCAAAGCTATAGCTTTTTTGGTTGCTATCCCAGGTACCAAGTAACAGCTTTGGTGCTCAAGTTGTACCAGCTCACCATAGTAGCTGATACCTTTCTTTAGGCCTGCTTCAATATCAGCTCAGTCTTCATTAGTTGGGAGGCCTTCAAAAGTAATAAACAGGTCCTCATCTTCACTATAGTGAGTTTATGTGGTTGCAATACAAGTGTCCACCCCACTAGACTTGATAAAAAAGGCTTGGCTGCTACTTCATCTGCATCTTTCTTAGTCTTGAACCCAATATCTATAGACCCATTAAGGAACTTAGGATCAATATAGACTATTTTGGGGTAGGTTTTCTTCACTGCATTGAGAATAGCATCCAAAATTGCAGGAAATTTGGTGTTAAACTTGATGCAAATTCTATTCTTGATATGTGCTCTGGGATATGCATTAGATACACTTCTGTAGAGCTCATTGCGATTCAAGTATGCAAGGTAAGATTTGGAGACTTGGAACATGCCCTTTCGTTGAAGTGCATTAAACTCATCAACTCCATCCTTGATCATACGTTTGGCTGATTGCTTCACTGGGTTATGCACTTTCTGCAGGTCCCGCATATTTACATAGGTGGTAGCCATCTTTTCTGGTTTGCTTTGGTGTCTGCTACTGAAGGCTGCTTCAACAATAACAGAACAGATACTACACTTGATCTTAGCCAATAGGCTTGAGAGGATTATGTCACATACTCAATGATTTTAAGTATAAAGTGATGTTTTGGGTAGCAGTTTGGTGTTATTTGATTGATTCGATAGTTTTTTTTGTTTGGCCGAGTGGGTGATGGCTTTTGCTCGAATCGATGGGACACAGTTTAGTTTTGAGTGGTGATTAGTTATTGGTTATTTTGATAAGTTCAGTTAGGTTTACCTGAGTGATTTTTGGTTGATTCGATTGAGCAATTAGATTTGGCCGAGTGGTTTTGTTTATCTATAATATAAAATCTAAATTAATAAATTGAATATCTGAATTTTATAGTCACCATAGTGAAGCACGGGTAAATCGGCTAGTAATTAATAAACTACCTTTGGCAAGTTAAGTAGAAGTTGATTTAGTAGTTTGGAAGATATGTCACATACTCAATGATTTTAAGTATAAAGGATGTTTCGGGTAGCAGTTTGGTGTTATTTGATTGATTCGATAGTTTTTTTTGTTTGGCCGAGTGGGTGATGGCTTTTGCTCGAATCGATGGGACACAGTTTAGTTTTGAGTGGTGATTAGTTATTGGTTATTTTGATAAGTTCAGTTAGGTTTACCTGAGTGATTTTTGGTTGATTCGATTGAGCAATTAGATTTGGCTGAGTGGTTTTGTTTATCTATAATATAAAATCTAAATTAACAAATTGAAAATCTGAAATTTTATAGATACCGTAGCGAAGCATGGGTAAATTGGCTAGTTAGTCTAATAAACACATTCACTGACTGATTGACGTACTGACTGACTGACACCTGAAACCTTTGGGTCTGATAGGTTCGATTTATTTAGGCGAGTGGGTAAGAATTGGCGAATATTATCGAATAATTTATCAAATTGCTCACCTGAAACTAAATAAAAAAATTAGTTAGAGTTTTAAGTAAATTATTATAGCTTATTAAGTAGATTAGGATAATCAGCTCACCAGCCACGAGGCAACGGGCGGAGCTGTTAGTCCGAGTGGCCCAAGCGTAGTGCTGGACAGCCTTTAGGCTGTCAGTGCGAGCTCATAATAAACCCGAGCAGCGTCTGGTAACTCCGCTTGTCTAGTCATAAAAATCTTTATTTCCCATGTTAAAAATCTAATAAGTTACTTTTAACAATTTTTCAGTAAGTATTAAAGTAAAAGAGGTTTTTTTGCATTTTTATACTATTGAACTATTCCCTTTACGCGCATTAATTTGTTTTTAATCATCTGGCTCATCTGGTATTTGTTCCTTTTTCCCGCAGTTTACTTTTATAGTTTAAAAAATAAACAGTGCACCACTTCTTAAGATCGGCCCGCTTTGATAAGAAATAAACAAAGCATCAAATTTTGGGATGATATAAAAGGCTGCAAAACAAATAATATTGAAGGTTTGGCTCATACCAACCTATGTAACATCTGTGCTAACTGGAAGTTCGAGTTTTTTGAGTAGCCTTTTATAGCTCCCTTTTTATTTTATATGCCTTATTTGACCGTCAGTCTTTTTGATGGTTTTATCTTTTTCTTTTACCGCATTAATTCTGTGGATTTATATGTTCCCTAGCTTTTATTTTGTAAACCTGTTTTATTTGCGTTTGCTGCTGACTTTATAACTGTTAAATCTATTCATTCAAACATTCTAAAGTGATTTTGCTATGTTTTGTTTTTTTTAAATCTTTGGTGAATTAACCTTATGAATTACCTTATGTAAAATTTCGATATTACAAAATTACCCATTTTATCACGGTTTTAGATATCAAAACAGCAGTTATTTTGTAGCTCTTATCGTTTGTTATTTATAACGTGATGATTGTTGATACGGATCAGTTTATTTTTAAATGCTATATAAATGATGAATGCTCTAATTGTAGGTCCTTTAAAACGTTTTGCGTAAAATTCTGCTTTTAAATACCTTTTTAGTATAATCATGCTGAAAACTTTCTTACTTTTTAGGGTTGTGCGGCTAACCCATCACTTGCATATATCCATATTGAGGTTGAATTATGTCAAACGTGTTTATTTCCAACTATGAGATATTCATTTTTCATAGTCTATATAGGGTTTTATTAAAATCTTATTATAGTGTTTGTATATAAATGCTGCGTACAACCTTTTAGCGATTAATTTCGGCTTTCTATAGTGGTATTATAAACCAATTTTCGACTCTGCTATTGAGCACTTTTTAGTGCCATTTTTGGCTTTTCAGTTTTATCTTGACATTAAATTGCTCTATAAATAACTTTACCTAATGGTTGTATTTTTAAAATTAGTTTTGTTTCATCTATTTGTAAATCAATGTGTTTTTTTGTTTTTCAGCATTATCATGAAATATCTTAAATAGTTAAAGCAATATTATTATGTCTTAATCGTACAGCTCTTTCTATAATCTATAATTTAAATCTTGTCTTTTACTTCTTTAACAGATCTGTACGCCCAGAAATGAATAGACATCCTGTTACACCAACGACACCTCATAGGCGTTCTTCACGCTTTTCTCTAGTTCCTATTGGGCGGCTTTCTAGAGCGTCAGTGCCTGCGGATCTTCTTGATGCCAGCTTTTCGACTACAGCAACTCACCACCCTTTCGAACACAGCGAGGGGATTGCTGAACGACTAGGGGCTTCAGTTCGAGAACTTAACCAGCTAACTAATAACCTTTTGGGCAATATGGAGTACTTGAGCCGTCTCAACGAAAAGTCATTGGATTTCAACTTTGACTTTTCCAGTTTTATAGCCGCTATGCATTTAAATGCACAGAGCATAAGATTTCCACAGGTGCAGGCACTTTATTTTAATTCGATCTTCAATTTATTGTGTTCTCCGAGCGATCGCTACTGGTTGAAAATATGCTTTTTAAATTTTATTTCTGCCTTCTATAATTCTTTTCGAGATTTTTTTGACTTTAATTGTTTTACAATATGTATATGATTGCGATGATTAGTAATCTAGTTATAGGCACCAAGCTCTAGCTTTTTAGGTGAAGATTCACTGTTTATCTTTTTAAACAAAAGTAGATGATTTCTTTAAAGATGGGTTTTCTCTCCATTCAACGACTGAAGCGCCTGAACCAGTTGCTAATACTCCATCTCCCGTGCCAGAAGAACCTATCCTTGAGCTGGAACCAGAGCCAATTTTAGAGCCGAAGACCCTACCTATCATTTCTCATAGCGTTTCGACCAAAAGAAGGTTATCAAGCAAATCTCTTCAGAACACACCGAAAAAGAAAAAGCCGGTAATTTTATTTTTGATTTTCTAAATTTCGATTAGAAAAAAAGCAGTCTGAATTTTCATGCATTGCTTGACACATTGGCCCTCGAATTTCGTAGTGCGGTATATCTTTTGCAGTACTGATTATGACTAATTTTTTAAAAGCCCCATTGCGAGATAATTAAAAAGATTATAATGGAATTTGATGCGTGTCGAGTTACTCTGTAAGCTTATATGTTTTGGACTATTCACAAACCGTACCTTTAGAACAAAAGAAGAGATAATGTCTCGTACGCAGCTTTCTGCACATATTACCCACAAATATTTAAATGTGCTGGTTCAAACCAAAAATCTTATAAAGAAATCTCTCAAATCAGTAGGCCTATTTTTGGTAACGCTATTAATTTTTATACAGGGAAATACTTTTGAACTAAATCAAATAAGATTTCCACCACTTGAAAAGTAAGTCGCTCTAAATAAGTTTTTTTGGTATAAATTTTTACAACTATAACATTGAATAAAACCTAGCTTTTAAATTCTAAAAACTAACCTCCAGTGGTTGTAATTAATGGCATTTTTATATTTCAAGCCTTGAAATAAGCGATTTCTGATTTAAGTAGTTGGTTTTCGAGCGTGTAAAATATTTAACAATTTTCGCTTGTCCTTTTCATTGAACTTTTTAATTTGTAAATTAATAGTTTTGTACAGTAACTTACATTTGATGCTTTATAAAAAGGTAAGAAAACTTCATAAATTAAGCACACCACTTGACTCTTTAAAGCACACATATAAATTTATAATTATTAAAATCATAGATGGACTTTATTATTTTTAAATAAATTATATTTTAATTTTGGACATATAGTTATTTGGTAAGATTGGTCAGTATATACATAGTATTGAGGTTTACGTTTTCAGAGTTAGTAAGCTTGGTCCTATCTTCAAATCAACAAAATCACATTTCTAAGCAAATAACAAGTGATTCTAGTCAATCATAGCGGTGACTATACTTATAATATTACATTCTAAGAGTGGAAAATTATTTGTTCCAATAAAGAGGAAAATGATTGGCATAAAAGTTTTTATAGCTTTATAAGCAAGGAACTAAAAACTTAATTTGCACCAATCAAAGTTTCTGTTATTTATTTATATATAAAATTACACTTTAGCTACACCCCTAAGTTTTCAGATATAATATATACAGGATTTTACTGGCCAATTCATATTCATTACGATCAATTTTGCATCCATTACAGGCCAATTTGTATAATTTCCATTGATTTTCATATTTATTACAGGACATTTCATATTTTTCATTGATTTTCATATCCATTACAGGCCAATTCATATAATTTGTTGCTTTTTGTATCCACTAAAAACTATGAAAATTATATGAAATGGCC
The DNA here is from genome assembly GCA_022478985.1 of Massospora cicadina. NCBI lineage: Eukaryota > Fungi > Entomophthoromycota > Entomophthoromycetes > Entomophthorales > Entomophthoraceae > Massospora > Massospora cicadina. The sequence continues at coordinate 23,120 of JAKSZP010012562.1, forward strand.
TATAATAGATATGAAAATCAAAGGAAATTATGCAAATTGGCCTGTAATGGATGTGAATTGGCCTATAATAGATACAAAATTGACTGTAATGGATGCGAATTAGCTTGTAATGAATGTGAATTGGCTTGTAAAATCCTGTAAGTATTAGCACTTCTGGAGAGCTTTATATACACCGAGCTGCAAACTCATTCTACACCTGGGTGGTGAGCAATTTTCTTAATGTTTTGGCTCAGTTTGTTGCTATTTAGTTGATTTAATAAGTTAATGGTTTCACCTAAGTATTTTGTAGTTTTTGGTTGATTTGATATGTTCAGTGGTTTAATCTGACCATCTAGTAAAACCAATGACTGACACACTACCTAATGTGATATATTAATGAACCTATCAAATTGACTAAATTGCTATCCACATAGCCAAAACCATTGATCCTATCGAATTACCCAAATAAACACTAAACTACTTGACAAAACTATTGAGCCTATCAAAATAACTAATAACCCAAACTGCTCAGTCAAGATAATTTGCCAATTCCTATTAATAAAATATTACCATTTTAACCTTCTATATATTATTATTTATATCAAACTAAATTCTAATAAACCTGCTAATATTAATATTCCTAATTTATAAAATATGTGTCAAGTTTATTTATTTTTTAATTCAATTGTTTAGGAGATAGTGTCACATATATTAATATAAACCCCAAAAGATTATATATATAGAATTAGTACGTTCAATCAAATCATATAAATTGAAAAGGTTTAGAATTAATCTAAAAGATTTAATGAATATATATCGTATAATGATGGACATGATGCTAGCCCATCACATTATAGAAGTTACCATATTATATAAAATATTATACAATTTAGGTTCAATGGTTTGCCCAAGTGCATGGTAATATTTGGTTAATTTTATAATTTTAATGGTTTCAGCTAAGCAGCTGGTAATTTAAATGACTAAAACACTACTCACTGTTTTATACTTTGCCATTCAGGTTTTATGGTTTTACCCAAGCGGTTGGTATCATTTAATGGATTTGTTATCTTAAATGATTTTACCTAAGCTGTTGATGTTATAATGACTGAAACAATAACCGCCACTTTATATTTTAAAATTTAGGTCCATTGGGTTTACCCAAGCAGTTAGTATTGATTTATTAGTCTGTTGTTTCAGATAAGCAGTTGATAATACCAATGACTGAAACGTTACTATTATATTATTTTATAGATTTAGTCACTTTAGTTTAATTTCAAAGATATCTACTCAGGAATGGATTGTCACTTGATTTAAAAGTACAACCGTATATATATTAACACATATATCTCAAACATTTGAGCCAATCAGATCAAATCTATTTTAATGACTGATGGACACCTGGCACATTATATATTGTGTAGTTTAATTAAATCAGTCAAATCAATTGAACTTAATAGATATTTCAATATATATAATGGACGGACATCTAGTGCATTATATATTGTATTAGATATTATGAATTTATTTTAATTTCAATGGTTTTGCCCAAGTGGTTGGTAATATCTAGACAATTTGATGTTGAATGATTTTAGCTAAGCGGTTAGAGTTTTGATGATTATAACAAACCCACTTTATATTTTAAAATTTTGATTATCTGTTTATGCAAGCGGTTGGTATCAATTAGTTAATTTTATAGTTTGAATGGTTTTTACCTATGCCGTTGTAGTACCAAAGACTAAAACAAAATCCACTGCTTTATACGTACAAATTTTAGTTTCAATGTGTTTACCAATGTGGTTGATATTTATTTTGGGTTATGTTAAATGATTTTAGCTAAGTGATTAAGGTATTAAAACTGAAACACTACCCACCACTTTATATTATAAAAATATAAGTTTAATAATTCTACCTAAGCAGTTGGTATTATTTACTTTATTTAATATGGTAAATGATCTTATATAAGTTGTTGGTGTCTTAATGACTAAAACATTACCCACCACTTTATAGCTTAAAATTCAAGTTTAATGGTTTTCCTAAAAGATTGGTAATTTATAATTAGTTTTATAGGTTGGTTAGTTTTAGGTATGCAGTTAATAATATCAATGACTGAAACTAACCATCACATTATATTATATATCTTGTTAGTGTAACAATAATTTTAAAGCCAAGCAAACATCAAATGACTTGTTTAATTTTAATTATATAACTGCATACCTGCACATTAACTTAACATTATATAAATTAGAGTCTTTGGAGCCATTCAAACTAACTTCTAACTAATAATCAGCGTGCTGACCTTTGCTTGCTTAACTTTAGAGGCTGACTTTCTGATCAGGGGGTACTATGCGCAGATTAGGCCCTAAACAGCCTTTGTTAATATCATAATTGCTAGCATTATGAAAATCCTCCTCATATGCTAACCCTTGGTGCATTGATTGCTTGGGTATACTGTCTATGCACATGTGAAATTTTTGACACTCTTAGATATTCTTGAAATATGTTAGCCTTTGTGAATCAATTGGAACCTTTCCAACCTTTTTCTTAGCGTTATCAGCACCAAGTTATCCTTGATAGAGTGTCTTCCTGTAAACAGAACAATCTAGACTGGTTACTGGAAATTACTGCATATTGGTTAATCCCAAACTGATTACTGCTGTTCACTAACTTGATACAGCACAAGTTCATACAAGAAAGGTTAAACCTAAGATCCTGTATAAAGGTTTATTATTAAGACATAAATCAAAGTATTTTATACTTCAAGGGGATATTTAAGGTATAAAGTGAATAGAATATTGAAAAAATATTTGAGAATTTAGGTTAAATAAAAAATTCAAGATATTCTAGTTAGATATCATATAACTGATGGTTTAGTCTCTTCACTCATCTGGGCTATTACCGTATGTGTGAGCTCCATCTTATGGTGGTGACCCCTGAACCTGGATGTTCATGGGCCTTTATTCAGTGCCTGATTCTGATTTGTGGCTCACTGTGCTTGTTTTAGCTATTATTTTAGTACAGATTTAGTGATATGCATCTTGACTTTGAGTTTAAGCAATGGAACTTCTACAATGTACCTTGTATTGTGGCTTTGAGTTGCTCTGAAAATTGTATGTTGACCCAATTTAGTAACATTTGATGTCAAGTCTCAGATGGCCATTTTGAGGGATTCAGTTAACTTATTATTTTACCAGCAGAACTCAAATTATTTTGTACTCCAAATGTATAAAAGTGGGTCATTTTTCATAGGATGATTTTGGTGGTGGCATCATCTTCATTTAAAAACTCTTCAAATTCAGCAGGGTAAACATTATCTTGCATTAAATCATTATTTACAAGCTGAAAAATTTCTTAAATTGTCCATGCCTATAAAAGTGCTTCTTTTTCTCCATCTGCAGTGACCTGTTCACCAGTATTTCCACCAGTTTAGGGGTTAAACTCTTGCATTACACTAATTGTGGAATGACCAGGAGCACCAGTCACAGGCTCATCCATAACATTTCCACTTCTAAGATAAAACCTGGGTAATGCTCAAAGGTGCCAGGCGTGCACTCTATTAAAAACAATGTTAGTGTCATTGTTGCAGATAGAGTATTCTTCTCATCTCTTGTTTATCATCTTGGAAGTCCCAATCCAAATGGCCTGTAGTTTCTCTATTTATGTTCATCTCAAGTGGTAAAACAAAACCTTCTCTTTGATGCTGAATTTGAGTAACTTGATTCTTCTATGGATCTCTCTTTGGCTTGGAGAGAGTTTTTCTTCAATGTTATTTGAAGATTCTAAAAGTATTCTAATCAAATCTTCAGCCAACTCCTGTTGGTAACTCCTGGGTGGCATGTTTCTTCTATATGCTGCTATAATAGGTGCCAGGAGGGTAGGCAGTGCAGCCTATCACCCATATAGGGCTTTGAAGGGGAACATTCCAATCATTTGGTGATGGCTTAACTGGTTAGCTAACAACGCTGATGGTAGCAACTGGTCCCACTTAGAATTTTAGTTTAGAGACATCTACTTTAAAATGCCTCCTAGAGTCCCATTAATTTCTCTTAACACTTCCATTAGAGGATGGATTGTAAGGGATGGTGAACTGCTGCTTCACCCCTACCAAATACATTAACTTCTTCACTATGTCCAAGGTAAAGTTTTTGCCTTTTTCTGACAAGTAAGTTTGAGGGCATCTGTATACTATAATCAACTGGTTGCAAAAGAAATGGGCAGTGGAATTTGCATTGTAAATCTTGACTGCAAATGCTTTGACCCGCTTAGTGAAGTAGTCGATTGTTACCAAAATGAACTTGGCACCACTGGATGCTGTTGGCAACGGTCCCACCACGTCAATAGAGACATTGATGAATGGTGTAGTGGGGGGGATTGGTGTAAACTCAAACCATTTTTCCAGTGGTCAAAAACTAGCACAGGATACACACAATTCCAAGCTTGGTGTAATTTGTCAGTCAAGCATTCCCAGTAGAACCTACTCTTGAGGTAAGCCAATGTTTTATGGAATCATTCATGACCCATGTGCTTGTGAGCCTCCATCACTATCTCCATGCAATCATTTATCCAATAGTATAACTACCATTTGTTTTAAACCTTTTGCAGATTTCCATTGACATGATGGGTGTCTTTGGAACATCTGCGTAGGACTTTCTTGACCCCTTATGTCTTGTCCTGCCAAAATTCTTCAGGCATCCTGATCAGGTCATAAAGCAATTGCTCTCTGGAACCTGCAGGTGGAATGCTGGCTACCTTGACAAACTATCAACGTTAAGGTGTTTATCTTCAGATCAATATATGACATTGAAATCATACCCTTGCAGGAGGACAGCCCAACGGACAAGGCGTCCATCTGGATCCATGTTTCTTACTCAGCTGAGTGACATGTGATCTGTGACTACTTTGAGATGTACTCCATATAGATAGGGTCTAAAGTTTTTGACTGCTCTGATTACTGCAAGGCATTTGCGTTTATTAGCTGTGTAATTCTTTTCTGCTTTGCTGAATACTTTAGAGTATTACTAAATTGGGTGATCTACCCCATCTTCATCAAGTTATGCTAAGATTGCACCAAGTTCCACATCACTGGCATCAGTGTACAGATAGAAGGTCTTATAGAAGTCCAGATATGCCAATCTTGGTGCTTCTACCAATCATGCCTTCAACTCCACAAATGCCTGCTCCTTCTCCTGCTCCAGGATCCATTCAAACTTTGTATCTTTATTCAGGAGATAGGTAAGGGGCGCTGCAAAGTCCGCAAAATGGGGGATGAACTGCCTGTAGTACCCTCACAATTTCTAGTAACATTTGAACGTCCCTCATACTCTTGGGTGGATTCATTGCCACAATCACGTTCATTTTCCCATCATGAGGTTTAATTCCAGATGGTTTAATCTCAGGTCCCAGGAATTCTAATTGTCACTTGAGGAAAGTACACGCAATTTTCTTCAGTCTCAATTTGGATGTACACAGCCATGTGAGGACCTCTCAGAGGTGCTTCAAGTGTTCTTGAAACGTGCAACTGAACAAAATAGTATTATCAAGGTATATCAACACATATAATAAATCAAGATCCCCAAAAATTTAATCCATTGCTTGTTGTAAGGTTGCAGAGGCATTACAGAGCTCCTGCGGCATCCTCATGGGTTCAAACAAACTCTGGCTGCTGATTAAGGCGCATTTTTCCTGGTCTTTGGGTGAGATCTCCATTTGCCAATAACCACAGGCTAGGTAATGGACAAAAAGTATTTCAAGGCGCTTAGGCGCTTCAAAGCATTGTTGATGTGTGGCAGCAGGTATGAGTGTTTCTTGGTAAAACTTGTTTATAGAGTAGCAATCTATGACAACTTTGTTAATTTAATCCTTCTTGCGCACCATCAACAAAAGAGATTCCAATGAGCTCTTGGAAAGACGGATTAGCCCATCTTTGGCTAATCAATTAAGTTCTTGTACAATGACCGCGTTCTCTATCTTTGAAAAAAGTAAGGTTTGGACTTAAAGGAAATAGCTAAACCAGTGTCCACCTTACAGACTCCTCTTTGCACAGGCCATAGTAATTGAGGTCAGTGCTGAAGGTGTCATTAAACTCATCCAAAAGTTAGTCTAACTCTTTTTGTTGCTTAAGTATCACATCCCCAAACCAGAGCTTGTTGAAGCCTCTAACTGCATGTATGAACTCAATATCTTGGAAACTGGTCAGGCGGGACAGTGATATAACTTGTCCCTTTTGCACTTGGATTGGTTGGGTATTAATGTTTCCAAAACAAGGTTTAGCTCCCAGAGTAAGTGGTATTGAAGAATCCTGGTAAAACTTTGGGCTCTTGCTCTAAGATTCCATCTCAACTGTAAACTTCCAATATGATGTCAGGAGAAATCTTAACACTTATTGACAGGGTCATTATACGTTGATCCTTGGGTCAAATATCTATAGCTTCACTTGCACTCAGTGAAAGACCTTTCTCTTCACTCACGGTAGTCAGTAGTTGTTTTACACTCTTTTTCATTAAAATGTAATAAATTGGATATATCGATTGGTCTAGTTTGACCAAACATATATGCTGTTTTTGAGGTTTAACACCCTCATCTTTGAACACCAGGAGGAGTTGGTAGCTCTGAATAATGACTGTGCTTGTGGTAAAGTCAATCTTTGCACCAAACTGTGAAAGGAACTGAGTCCTAATCAGGAAATCATAATGCTCGTTGTCCTGTACCAGAGCCATTGCCATCAGGACCTTGCGCCTAAATTATAAAGGCAAAGCAGAATAAGCTTCTAGCGCATGAGTAATGTCAGGTCCTGAGATACAGTATTTCACGTCTTATCAATGTCAGGCATACACTTGAGTTTCTTCATAAGTTTTGAGCATATAATATTCACTAAAGCCCTGGTATCCAGTACTGCTAAAACTTGCATCTTTTGGATGATAACTTGTAAGGAGAGTGTCTATAATTCTCCTGTTCCCAGCGTTGTAGTGCATGGTGCACAAGGCTCACGTCAGGGAACTAGCCATTAGTGCCAAAGTCATTAGAGCCCAGCAGAGGGTGCTGGAGCAATAAAAGCTTAGGCATAGAAAAGCGAGATTTATGATAAACATTATTAGAAATGGCACGGTGCACATATCAAAAAGGGTTAAGTGACCCAGGTTGGAGAGAACCTGGGTGAACAAATGGTGCATGAGTTGAGAGCTGCAAGGTCCTTGCAATGGTAAGGGTAACGGAGCGTGAGACCTCCTCAAAGAGGTTCATGCACAGGAGCAATTAGAATATTATAAAATTGTAAAATAATGTAAACGGGAAAATGTTTATTTGCAAAGTCAACCAACAAGGAATGTTGGTCAGGGAAAACATATTTAGGATCAAATGGGGAAATAGGGGTTATGCCGCAGTGGGCCCAAGCACTGACTCACCAATAGGGCGATACTGCCATCCAAGTTGATTGAATAAGCCAAAACTGACTTCACTTGAATGATCGATTGAAGTTGGATTTGAACTGAGCGCGTTATTTCATAGATGGAACAGGTTTCGAATCCCCGTTCCTTGACTAACCAAATTGAACCGTCCGCCTTTATTTGGTAGATAGTTCGTTTTAACGCTTGTCCTGACATCAGGGGCTGAGCACTTGGCACCCCACTAGGACCAACCTGGGCATATTTTGCCCATACCCAGCACTGGTCTAGGGTGTGCTTCAGGTCTGGGAGGCCCTGTAGCTTCACCTTTTGGGCCTCCAGGCACCCAGCCTTATCTTTGGGGTTGGTCCTCACTATGATGTCATCTACACATGACATAACTTCCACCTTTGTTACGCTATTGCTGAAGGGGTCTTCAGTGGTTAGGATATCAGTGGCTGACTTCTCAAATTGCTTCAATGTAGCAGCGCTTGTATTGGCCTTGTGGTGTCTTCACCATCCAGTACCACATTCTTGAAAGTAGACATGACCAACTGCTCTCCTTCTTCTACATAATGTATAGCTCATGTAGGTTTATTTGCTTGGGCTAAATAGGTGTTGTTTGATACAAATCCGTCAGCACCATGAATTCTCAATCTAGCTGGTACAGCCACTGTGTTAGGGTTTCTAGCACATGGTAACCTGCACTTGCCAAGCCTTCATCTTCATGGTTGTCCTCACTCTCAGTGTGGAGATCCATCTAATTTATAATATTTGGTGTGTTCTCTTTATGGGTTTTCTCCTTTTTTATCAGTAACCAACAAATAGGATTAAGCAAAGTGTCCATGTTGGTGACACTTATGACACTTAAATTTTTGACATGGCAAGAGTTCAGGAGGTTTGTTGCTCTTCCTCTAGGCTTTTAAATCTTATTGTCGGTGACATAAATGGCATTATTGACTTGTTGAAGAGATGGTGCAGGTGCCATGTCTTTGAAGTCAGATTTTATGTCCCTTGTATGTTGATCAGTGCTTCTTTTAAGCGCTTTAAGGGACTTTGCGCTCTGACCGCCAATGTCATGTGCATTTTCAGATTAGGATGCATCTCCAGAGAGCATAACAACACGGTTTGTTGGTAGGCATATCCATTGTTCATGTGGTCCATAACTACTGGGCCTTAAGGTAGATACAAGAAGCATAATTTGCAACTGAAGCATTTTTGCCCATCTTTATCAAAAGGAACTCTTGTTTCATATTCTGAATATCCTATTCACTAAAGAACTTGGATAGTAAAATGCTCTTGACTTTGATCTAAGATAATCCAGGTCTCAAGCTCGTGCTGAGGATCTCCTGAGCCTTGAAGCTCATGCATCCTTGTAAGCGGTGAGGCTTCAGAGTTATTGCTAGCACCATCTATGCTATCTTTGTACATTTGAAGGAAACCAGAAAATGTTCCCTCTCCCAGTATGTACATGGTCTTGAAATATGCTTTGAAGTTGTGATACTCTTCAACAATATCGTCATTCATCATAATCAGCTGAGTAAAAACTCTGACCAGTTGTGGTGCAAACCCTTGAGTAATTTTACGCAGGTGCCTCCATTTGAGTTATAGGTCAAGTAGAGGTAGGCTCTGGTACAGTTGCATCAGTGCCTTCAGGTCTTCTATACTCTTATTTATCTCAAACATCATGTTGTCATGATGCTCCAAGAGCTCTCCATACTCATTTAGAGCGGTAATGGTATTGCTATTCCCTTTCTCTAGGAACACAAGTCTCTCCTTGATGTTTTTAAGAGTAAGTTCAAGTTTGATAATTGGTGAGGGTCCTCTCACTGTGGGTAGTGAGGCAATATTATCTCTTCTGGCGATCTACTGACATGCTTAAGATTGGTATACAAATCATGTACTTCAAATTACAGGGTATGTAGTCTAGTCTGGATGGTATCCTCCTCATTTACCAGGGATTCTTAAAAATTCTTTCTATGAAAACTTTTATATCTGCATCATCATCAATTTGCTCAGAACTATCATGATCTTTGCTAGGGCCTGATGGTGCCACCCCTGTAGTGAGCATTAAAGTCAGCATGCTGACCTCAGCTCACTTAACTTTAGATGCTGACTTGCTGCTCAGGGGGACTATGCGCAGATTAGGCCCCAAACAGCCTTTGTTAATATCACAATCGCTCTCATTAAGCAAATCATCCTCAGATGCTAACCCTTGGTGCTATGACTGCTTGGTTACATTGTTCATGCGCATGGTAAACTTCTTGACACTCTTAGATATTCTTGAATTATGTTAGCTTTTGTAACTCAATTGGAACCTTTTCAACGTCTTCTTTGGCGTTATCAGTTTTTAAAGTATCCTTGATAGAGTGTCTTCTTTCAAAAAGGACAATCCAAGATTTATTACTAGCGATTACTGTAGATTTGTCAATCACAGACTGGTTACTGCTGTTAACTAACTTGATACAGCACAAGTTCATACAAGAAAGGATAAACTTAATATTACTTTGAACTTTTTTAATAAAATATAAATTAAAGTATTTTTTACTTAAGGGGATATTCAAGATATAAAAGGAATGAAAAATTGAAAATATTTTGTTATTTAGTTTAATAAAAAATTCAAGATTTTCTAGTTAGATGTCAGTAAAATTGCTTCCACCATAGTACAGGTTTTGAGTTCAAAACCTGTAATGGCTAGATAAATTCTTGGTGTGGTATATTTGTCTCAAGTCAGCCCACTCTAAATATTTTTAAAAGGCCCACCTCATATATTTTTAATTTTTTTAGTTAGATGTCATCTAACTGCTGCTTTAGTCTATTCACTCATATGAGCTATTACAGTATGTGTGAGCCCCATCTTGTGGTTGTTACCCCTGAACCTGGATGTTCAGAGGCCTTTGTGCTATGTCCTACTTCTTAATCTTGGATCATTGTGCTTATTTTGATTATCACTTTGTTACTAAATTCAATAATATGCATCTTGACTTTGGATTCAAGCAATTGTGCTCCTCTGATGCACCTTGCATCATGGCTTTGAGCCACTCTGGAAGTTCAATGTTTACCCAATTTGGTAATATTTGATGTCAAGCCTCAGATGGCCATTTTGGGGTAATACGGTTCATTCATCATTTTGTCACCAAAGAACTCAAATTATTTTGGACCTGAAGGTATAAAAGAGGGTTGTATCTCATAATTTTGGCGGTGTTACCATCTTCAATTAGAAACTCTTCCAATTTAGCAGGGCAAAAATTAATTCTTATTATGACTTAATTTGTGAGCTGAAACTTTTTTTACTTATCTGTACCTATAAAATGCCTCTTTGCCCCCATCTGTGGTGACCTGGTCACCAGTCACTGGTTTTATGATCATTTTCTTGCATTACACTGGTTGAGGAATGACCAGGAGCACTAGTTGTGGTCTCATCTGTGACACCAATGGCTGATGGACACTTAGCACATTTCCTGTATTTTGTAGACTTAATTGAATCAGATTAATCAATTAAAAACTTAATTTTTTTCATTATATAAGAGAGATGGACATCTAGCACGTTATATTTTACACAATGTATATCATATATATAAAATCTACTTAATAAAACACATTCACAGAAAGCTAATATAATCATATCACTTTCTTTCCACTTGATAACACATTCTAGTAAATTCAGAATTACATAAGAACTAATTAACTCCAAAAAACCAACAAACAGCAAACCACCTTTGTCCTCAACCTGACTGCCTGCTGCTCCAAAATGGGGCAGCGGTAAAACCCCCTTTAGCATCTGTCATGAGTCTATATAGCTGGATGACAAGCCACAATTATGACCAACGAATCATTGGAGGAATTCAACCAAAGATTCAATGGGCAGAATCTGCCAAGGATGTTTCAGAGCTATAAGTATTCAATTGCCTTAGAATGAGGCGATATTGGGCTATAATGGGTTGTTATTGGATTGCCTTCAAAATAGGGCGATAAGGTGATGTTGACATTTGACAAAAGATAGTTTGGATTACCTCAAATCAGGGCAATAAAGAATTGAAGAATGACAAGCTGAAACCAATGATAATATGGCAGAATGAATAAAATAAGCGGAAGAGTTGGTATCAACTGAGGTCACTGGTATATCAGTGAGATGAGAGGATTGACAAGGAGGAGGTTTTTTTAGATAAAAGGAAGAAGGAAGTAAGAGGGAGAAGACTAGAAGAGATCCGCTTAGATTATCATATAAAAATAAAGAAGCAATTTAGGGAAATTGCTCCCTTTTCATTATAGTTGTTTGTTTACTGGTGTTCCGAGAAACCAACAATCTCCATATTGTTAGGTTCAATTGTTCTGTGAGCATAACACTGTGCAAAAAACCCTTTGGCGGATATATAGGGAATTGCCAAAATTTCAACTGTGGTGCTCACTACAAGGGGGCCCATTGATCAAGTTATAAAACAATAAAACTCAGTTGCCTGCTATGTCACATCCAGGTTACAGTAATAAGGAATCTGAACAACATGCGGGCCCATTGCATATGAGGAGTTGAAACTTGCATTGGATACTGTTCTCAAAAGACAAGATGAGCTTCTCCAGGAGGTTTGCAGTGATAAGCTGACACCATTTGATTGTGAAGGAAATATTCATGGGTTCTTTTGACAATTTGAGTTTGTGACTGAAGGAACCTCAGACTGGTGGAGGGTGAAAATGTTGATCTCCACCATGGATGTCAGGTGTGCTGATCAAGTCGTTTGTTACCTTCAAAATAATTTTGTTACATACCAAGAAGTTAAGGAGATGGTTCTGCAGTTGTTTGGAAGAACTGCAAAGATGTCGCAGCAGAAAGCCAAGTTCTTGACCATTAATTTCAGCAAAATGAGACCCTCACCACATTCACTGAGCGATTTTTATGGTGGAAGCTCATGTGTTGATTGGGGCAGGGATTTTATCTGAAGTTGATGTGCATTGCAATGTCCTCTGTGGTGAAGCCATGCCCTGAGCTTTACAATGTCATGGCCCCATTGTTGGAGGATGATGTACCTCTTCTTAAACTTGTTCATTTTGTACATTGCTTAGCTGTAACTTTCTTTCCATCTAATATCAAACAGATTCACATTGTCACCGTTGCCAACCCTAATCATGTGGGGGGAATCAACCAGTCATGGCAGGTTTCACCAGGTTACACACCACAGTCCAACATCCATTCCATAACTGCCAAATGACAACTGGCCCACTACCACTTTGGCCCTAAATATGCTGATTGGAAGCAGGCGTTCTACCAATGTGGGTCTGGTTACACCAATCATCTTTGGAA